>JAOBAT010008226.1:0-10473 GCA_026413305.1 Hydrozoanthus tunicans | reverse complement strand
GGGGGGTTTGCAAAAAAATAAAGAATTGCATAGCTACGCATGACAAAAAAAAATCCTATAAAGACAATGTATGGAAACCAGCAAGACTTGTTTTTTTTTAAGCTTGACTGCAAAAGCAAAAATTTGCAGAGATCTAGTTAGAGAAATCATTCTTCAACTTCTCCTCAAACCCACGCGTGATCAACTGGTCTGTCCCTATTGTTATAAGTTAACAGGAAATAGACTTGAAATTGACATTGTTTTGTACCGCCAGTCTAAATAGATGTCAGTATAATGAAACTGGGATTTTCAAGTCAGATGATTCCTTTGAATTTTTCAACAAACGTGTTTATTAATAATGTGAGGCTGGAAAAAACCGAATATAAAAAACTTTGTTAAAAACACTATGACGAAGTAGTGGATTTTGTTTCGTAACGGTTTAGTCGAGATAATTCGCGGTTAAACAGTAATACTGCCTAATGCTCCTGCAAAATTGCCATACATCTATTCTTTAAAGGGACGTTGTTCTACCCAGAGACCACAGCCCTTGCCTTGAACCAAAAAAAATAACGCCAAAAACATTTTAAAATTATACAGTGGAATCGTTTCCCCGGCAAAAGTTATAGTAAAATGTATGGGGCAGAACCCTGGTTTAACGATATTCGGTTTAACGATATTCCCGGTTTAACGATGGAGATTTATTCCCCGAGAGCAAAGTCTTTCCGGTACAACGATAAAATCAACATGACCGACCACAGGAAATGGTTTTATAACAAAACAAACTTTAGTTAATAACAAAGTGTCATTAACATCGCTTAAAAAGGTTATATAAAATGATAAAGGCTAAAATATAAGTTTTTAAACTTTTAAACGTTTCCGACTATAAAAAAGTCATCTTCAGGAGTGATTAAAATTCTGCAGTGAGCATTTTTTGTATAGCTTAAAGTTATTCCCATGGGGAACAGCTGCGCGATGAAGCAGTTAACTTGTTTGTTTAAAGACGGGGTCTTTAGTTTTATGAATAGGCCTTCGACAATTTTTCATTTCATATAACTGTGTGCCGGGAACAATACTTTCCGATGGAAAGTGCCTCAAGTGTCTTGTAGGTTCTGAATTGTGTGCTGGATTATTGTGTTCTGCGATTCTGGTTTCGAAATTTCGCATTGTTCCTTGGTATACCACGTGTGAAGATGTTTATTTTTGTCCTTGAGAGTGAAAATGCTCTTGATTTTGCGACTTTGCCATAAAATGTTGACTTTGAATTTGTTAGTAAAAGAGTTAAGTTTTTTACAAAATTTTTTACTTAAAACTTCGTTTTTTGGCAGAACGGTAACTGGATGAAAATATTTTCTTTGCATTGGCTGTTTACCACGTTTTTGGTATACACTGCGGTTGAAATTCCCGTTAGTTATTGTAAAAGCTGTGTTCAGGAAGTGGTCCGGGTTTTCTTCTACAGTGAACTGAATGATCGGATGGTATTGGTTTAGTTGAGCGAGGAATTCACTCCTGAAGATGACTTTTTAGTCGAAAACGTTTGAGAGTTTAAAAACGTATATTTGGCCTTTATCATTTTATATACTACAAAGTATTTTAAATAATAAATTTATCGATCAGTGAACATAGAGTAAAAACGCGTGCGTCATCTTTTTCCCGATATAGCGATATTTTTAGAAGTTTTCTCACAATATCGTTATATCAGAAGTCTCGGCAAAACGATATCCCGGTTTAACGATATAATTTCGGCGCCCCCTTGGCATATCGTTAAACCGGGATTCCATTGTAGTACACTACAATATGCATTATTTCCTTTTCACTTGACACATGCACGAGGTTTCTAATTATATCTACATTTTGTTTATTTTGTTGTTACATCATTTTGTTTGCCGGTAAAGTTCAAAATAGTTTCGTTCCACGCGAAACGGAAAAAAGTCACAAGGTTTACAAATTTAGCTCTAGACTAGCTGGGTTTTTATCTGTGTGTAGCATTAATCTATAACGAGAACGGAGAATATAGATAACTAAAGTTTTTACAAAACGATCCACTTTTCGGTCGTATTCGGGGTTAGAAATGGCGGAACGTTTTCACGTATTCTGAACTCCTTGGCTCTCCCGAAGTAAGTAGTCCCATTCCCTACATGTATGATTTTGAATATTCCTTATTTTCTTTGAAATATTTCGGTAGTATATTTCTCAAGCAAATATCAAGTATTCCTCAGTTTTCGACCACAATATTCAGTATTCCCCTTCTATTCATAATTCCTCTTCCCCCTTTGCCCCTGAGGCAGTTTCATACGACCTTCTTTAGGATATATGGAATGAAGGAAATCGCCTTTCACGTTTGAGTGACCGGAATTGAACCCGCAACCCTCTGATTACTGGTCAGATGCTCTACCCACTGAGCTACAGAGACTCACATGGGGAGCTGAGTTACAGGATAAGTTCTTGTTTATTCCCCGCTGGACACACGTCTTGCATCTGCTAGCTCAATATGCCCAATAGCCAATGCTATATACTATCAAATGATTAGTGTAGAAGTTTTGCAACTTGGTGTTGTATATATAGAATGAAGGAAATCGCCTCTTAAGTTTGAGTGATCAGAGGGTTGCGGGTTCGATTCCCGTCAGTGACTCAGAATTTTTTCTGGGCCCGGTTGCACGAAGCCTGGATAAACTATCCGCCAGATAAGTGCTTTCTATTCTATGCAGTAAAACTATAATGAAAGTTATTTGAGATCATTTAAACCATAACTTTAGGAGTCTACCACTCACTTAACAACCAGAGATAGAGAAATCAACAAAGAGTCAAACAATCTTTAATTTATTAGTGACGACCATTATAGCTTTTATCAAACGAATAGCTTAGCCAGGCTTTGTGCAACCGGGCCCTGACCACTCAAACTTGAGAGGCGATTTCCTTTGTTTCATATATATAACACAAAGTTGCAAAACTTCTACACTAATCATTCTTTAGAATATTTTGCACAAAGCACAAAACTCTTCTATTGAGTTCCTATGGACATCCTACACTCTGGAGCCCCTTGATGTAAGGAGAAATAAATATACCGCTTATATATAGGCTTTTAACGACTTTTCAGAATCTGAAGACCATCCATGCAGTAGATTTATCAACAAAGTACCACACACGTATTCCCTTCAAACCCATATGGCGCGAGTACCCGCAAAAATTGGTTGTTCATACAACGCGATGCTATAGGTTTATTTTAATTTTTAATTTAATTGTTAATTTTATTTTTAATCAGGTAAATAGCAAGTTAAAAACGATAAAGTATACTTAATTTTAAAAAAATTCAGTCCTTGATGTTTTTCTTACCAAAATTAAGAAATATAGTTATATTATTGCATAGTGCATGCTCGACTAAAGTTGACATACAGATAGCAGTTTTTGGCAAGATTTTTATCATTTCGGGGCTAGAGCAAAAAACGAAAGGAGGGGGTGGGGGAGGACCAGATTAAAAAGAAAATCTTGTCAAAACCTAACGGAAACGCCGGCTAGTGCTTTATACTATGCATGTAGGTTATTTTCAGAATTCATTACGTGATTTACTTTTCGTTCTTTTCTTATGGAGTTACTTGAATGACTCAAACATTTGATTGTTACATAACGCATAAAAAGAACTTAAAAACACCACAGGAACACAAACAACAAGTTTTATTTAAATAATTATATAACTGCTTGGCGTTAATGATTACGCACACACTTGACTTGAAGTTTTGTTTGAGGCAGTCAAAAATGTTATACGGCCGGACGAATTCTTTTTAATAAATAGATACAAAGATTAAAGGTCAACTGATTCAAAACACATTCCCTGTCTTTAATTACCGGTTACAATGGGTTAAATTGAACTACACACTACAAGTGCTTCAAAAAACTACCGTGCCTCCTAATTTGGCTACTTTACCCATTTTTCAAGCTTTGTAAAGATAACACCGTAATGCTTGCCATTTTTAGGCGCGACACAAAAGGCCATATATTGTAAATAACTTATCAAACTCGTTCGTTGGGGTTGTTATGAGGAATGAATGTGTACACCAATATCTGAGGTTTCCCTGTGATACCGGTAACTTTAATCTTTGGCTATAACGCGCCAAAGATGGTTACAATGGGTTAAATTGAACTACACACTACAAGTGCTTCAAAAAACTACCGCGCCTCCTTATTTGGCTACTTTACTCATTTTCAAACTTTGTAAAGATAACAGCGTAATACTTGCCATTTTTTAGGCGCGACACAAAAGGCTATATATAGTAAATAATTCGTTCGTTGGTGTTGTTACAAGGAATGAATGTGTACACCAATATCTGAGGTTTCCCTGTGATACCGGTAACTTTAATCTTTGGCTCTAACACGCCAGACACGCGCGCGCCACCAAAGCTGCTCAGAGCGAGCGCGTGCCCGGCATGTAACAAGTGGTATGTATAGAAAAAATCTTAGTTCCAAGACGACATTCGAGCGGGGCAACGGCTGAAACCCCTCACTAGGTTTTTGACTTTTTACGTTTTTGGCTCAATTTGGTTTTAAGAATTGTACTTTTCTGCTTATCTTGTATTTTTATTGTATCTTTTTTACTTTCTTTTATATTTACCAGGGATCGAGAGGGAATGGGTCGAGAGCTTTAAACCATAGCCCCAGTGGAGATGTCAAAAAACAAAAACACTTGCAAGGAAAGAAGAAAATTCAGACACCCAACTTGACACACGCTTCACGTCATAATTTCATAGTCCAAAATAAATGACAAAGACTGTTAGTAAAATGTTGCAATAAGTAAGTAGAGTTTTATTTTTGACCTTGCTACATGAAGAATAGCGGTTAAAAAATATTTGTCAAAGTCTTTTAAGGTTCTTAAGATATTTACATTGACTGATGTTGCCAGTTGTTTGACAGGCAGTTTTTTAACTTTTCGAAATCTGCTGCAATCAATAACCTTTGGATGACTTTGCCTGATAAGGTATCTGGAGTTATTTTTCAGAATAGTTACTAATTTTCGTCCAAAGGTTAAGAATTGGAAGCAGATTTCAAAAAATTTTCCTGCTCAACAATTGATATCATCAGTTGAAAGCTATGATATTGATTTATATTTCGAGAATCATAACAGATTTTAACAACAAATTTTCACCACTGTTCCTCGTTAAAAAGGTCGATTCTCCGATGTTACAAAAAATTTCATGTCATAGGAACTTTAAAACATGCGTGTTAGATAATATCAACCGTTTTCTAGAACGAAAACGTGCTGTGGTCCACAAATGTCATAAAAATACCAATATTCCAGTACAAAAAAAACTTATCTCAGTACAAAAACATTTATTTGAATACAAAACAAAATTTGGAATCAAATTATAAACATATCTCAAGATCTCGCATTTAATAATAATAATAATAATAATAATAATAATAATAATAACAATAATAATAATAATACTGTCTTTATTCATCTCATCAGATAAAATACATATCTTATGTTACATAAGAATTGAAAAATATAATTATAAAATTCTGCGCTTTGATTACAATAAATTATATTATATCATAACTACATGTACTATAATAACGAATTACTTATAAAACGACATTATAATTAAAAATTTGGTCTAAAGCAAGAAAGTTTGCGTAATCGTTTTGACGAAAGTTTGGTTTCTGGTAACATGCTGAAGAGGGGATGGTTATTATTACTGATTTTGTTTACAAGCCGGCGGTCATGTTTTTCTACAAGATTATAGATATTATATAATACAGAGGTGTAGCGGCGTTTATAACATCTAGTAAGAAAACTTTGAACAGCCGTTGAGTCAGAGAACCTAGCAAAATAGACGGGAAGAGCGTAAAGTAATTTAGGTAGGACTAGAGAGTTAATTAAAAAGGTGATCTATTTCTTCTTGGTCATAACCTTCCTTGCGTAAAGATCTAACAATAAACAAACACTTGTTTGCATTAAAAAGCTTGTTCTTGATATGAAGGCTAAATTTGCTGTTACTCTGTAAGACTACTCCTAGCAATGTTATGCTTTCTTGTTGTTCTATATTATATAAACTTGGATAAACGTTAACGTTAGATTATTTCGCACTATTAGTTCTTTACATTTGCTTGTATTATAAAGCATTTAGTTTCATTCTCGACAGTCCGGCTTATAAACTGATCTAGAAGCTGCGAAGATTGATCGGGTAGGTTTTTTCGGATAGAAGCAAGAATTGTACAGTCGTCTGCGTACTTAACAAGCGGGTCTATGTCCCAATCACTCTCTAAAGCCCGGTTTCCATATAGTCGTAGCACTGGCAGAAGTCGCGAGCAAAGTTGTTCTACGACTCTTGCGACTGCTGTGACTATATGGAAACCGATGGCGTCCGCGACTGCTGCAACTGTTGAGAGTGCTGCGACTTAAGTCGCAGGAATCGCCCGTGTTCTATCTCTGCGACTGCTCCAACACGAGTTTCGCGACTGCTGCAACACAAAATTTTAATGGAAACCTGGGACGAAAGTTTGGTTGCGAATCCTGCGATACAAAATGTATCCCAGAAACCATTGCAAAAGTTTGTTTGTTTACCAGGGATTGGACCATTCACTCACGACAGTCGCGACAGCTACGATTTTATGGAAACCGGTGAGTCGCAGGAGTCGCCAGCAGTCGCGGCACACGCAAAAACTTTCTCTTCACGACTGCTGCGACTCCTGCAACTATATGCATATGGAAACCGGGCTTTACTCAAGATCATTTAAAAACAAATTCAAAAGATAGGGGCCGCTAACACTACCTTGTTAACTTCCTTCCATTCACATTTTACCCCATTACAAACTACTCTTTGTTTTATTTCTTCTAAAAAACTAGTGTACGGTTTATAATATGCGGATTAAAAGGGCTTTCTTTTAGTTTTTCTGCTAATAAATTATGTTTGACACTATCAAACGCTTTAGTAAAATCCTTTGTAAAAATTCTGACTGCCTTAGTGTCCTTTTTATCTAGAGACTTAAGATAACACAAATAGCAGGCCGGATTACACCCAAAGCGCGTGTTGTGGCCACTGTCCCTCATGTTTCTTACGTTATCTCCGTCCATGGTTTGAACTCTACAAAATCCCTATGCTTAAAACACAGACGGAATGAAGGCGAGTCAGCTTGAACATTTTAAGAATTTTTGAATGAATTTTGAGTTTTATTTATTTTTTCTTGAAGATTGGTCGTTTTAAAGAGTATTTTAAATTTGATAATTTTTGGGAAGTTTAAAGATTAATTTTGTTAATACATGATGTAAATTCGCCAAACCGTTCTCAAACCAAAGCTATACTAGTCTCTTGCCAGGAGAAACGGTTTGCTGATTTTACTCAAATTTCTTCTTATTCAAATATCTTTTTCAACTTCCTCACTACCCAACGAAAGTTTGGGTTTACCCCGCCTTAGTTGTGTCCACATACTTTAAACAAACCAAAAATATTCTAATCTACATACATTTCAAATCTTGCGAACCATCAGGGGTTAGAAAAAGATTTGTAAAAGGTGAAGTGACTAGCAACTTTTTTAGTATTAAAACAAATATTTTTGCTATAAAATGTATATTTTTTGTGTTGACATATATGTCTTTGAATTCAAATTGCCTTTTTTTGTACTGAAAATAATATTTTTGTGGTGAAACAAATCATTCTTGCGTTGACACCTATTTTTCTCAATAAGCCAGTTCGGAATTTAAGAAACATCTGCGCACGTCGGGATAAAATGTAAAATTCATGAAACTTAAACAAACAAACGCAATAAAGCGGGATGGAAATTAATCCTGTATTTCTGAAATACTCAAATGGCTTACTGGAGTTCCAATTTTTTTTTGAGACACTTAGGGGCAACCGTGAAAACACAACGAAAACACCGAAACTGTTTTAAAAAGTACACATTTTATTGAATTAAATTTGTTAAACAACAATTTTCCTATCTAAGGCAAAACAAACGAATCAGGAGGCTGCAGTCTTCGTCTTTTTCTTGGTGCTGAATCTCTTGCTCGACTTTTTCGAGGGCGTTTAACGTTGCACGGATAACCTGACAAGTAAATGAATATATGATCTCCACTTGCTCCTCGAGGTACTTATAACACAATTTAACGTTCCATGACAAAGAGATTACAATGCATTATAAGGTGACGAGAAAGCCCAAAACGAAACCATGGGGTTATAAATTTGGGCTTTCTCATGCAATAAGTGAAATCATTACTTTTTTCCAGCACTATTGCATTTCTCAGCAGTTCCTATCCAACAAAATTAGAGGAAAAGGGAAAACTGCTTTTTTGCCGTTGTTTCTCTTTTTAAATGATGACTAAGTTAGAAAACCATCAACGTTCATCCTTGTTTGCAAAACTGTTTGTGAACCACAGCTTATTTCCCAAATTATTTCATGTAATAAAACCCTTAAGCAATCACGTTTTATGTTACGTGCAATGAGACTGCAAAAGGATAACTGAATTCAAGCGCGTTCATCAAATGGGAGACTGGGAAGAGGAAATGGACGCGCGGACGGGAGCTAAAAGGAATGGGGCCGTCCGCGCGCCATTTCCTATTCCCAGTCTTCCATTTGATGAACGCGCTTGAATTTTCCATTTCCCGGCAAAAGAAGGGACTGTTTTGCAGTCTATCGACGTACCAATGCATGAACTTAGTGTGAATCAGCTTGCTCGCTCTACTTACAACGTTCAACGCAGCACTGTTAAGCTCGCTGAGCTGAGCCAGCTTGTTTTCTTCTTGTTTTATATTCTCTTCTACCTCCTAAGAAAAAACAATACCAAGCGTTCTTAGTCACAATGAGAAACAAAAATGGTTTGGTTTAGTCTCACTGTTTTTAGGATCTTTTCTAAGTTTCTGCATAGAATGCTTCCGAGGTGAAAAACGGTTGGTATAACTGTCGGAAAAGTCCCTAAAATATCCTATCAGGTAGAAGGCATAAAAAGTTTCCACCGTCCAACCTCACAGTCTAAGACTTATCTTAAAAAACACCAATTGAAAATTGACACTTTTCCCGGGATAGCTAGTGAGAAGGCACTATTTAAGTCCCCCCGTGTTGCATCGAAAGTGACATGCAGTGAGTAAAGGCGCATGCGTAATAGGACGACACCGTAGGACTTTTGTCTTTTAACTTCTTATTTAGTGCGCACGTTTCAGTTGAATTTGCATTGAATCACACGATTTTCAAATCACATTCACCAACAAGAATTGAAAAGTCAATTTTAGTGACATTTTGTTGTTCGCTTCAGCAACGAGTTGCTAACGGAAAACGGCCGTTATCTTAAATAAACGACCTTTTGAGTACCATTATTACTGTCTCCCTTCAAATTGGAAAGAATTCCTTTACTCATCCCTTAAATCAAACACTAACCGTTATTCTAATATTAACGTCTTCAAGCTTGGCTTCCGTTTTTCTTTGGATGGCTGCATATATGAGAATACATATATATGAGAACAAATAATATAAATGTTATGATAATGAAAAAAAGATAATACTAGAAAATAAAAACAGATATAGTATTATACGAATAAGAGTTCTGGGACAGGCGGAATGGGGGGGGGGGACCACTGTGATGACGTCGCCGTTACTCCCAGCGTCCCCTCAACCGTTCCCAGGATCTCTCTCGTTCTAGGACCGGACAAGCGGAATAGGGAACAGCCCTGTTCCAAAGTATTGACGTTACCGATACTCCTAGCATTCCATCAACCTCGTTCCCAGGGTCTCTCTCGCCCTTTTAAGAGAGGGGAAGGGGTAAAGAGAGCATAGGAACGAGGTTATCCTTCCCCAACGCGAAGGCGCCAACAAACCCATCCGTGATGCCGTCTTAGTGACGACTGTTAGAAGTTTTCGACTTATCCCCCCTTTTCTAGAACTCCCGGCTGAATTAGTGACGTCTTCGTTAGGGGGTGATCGTGAAGCTGTCCTCGATCCCCGTCCCCACTGTCCCAGAACTCTAATTCCTATTCTACTAACAATGCAATTGACCATTCTACTAACAAAATTCTAGGAGCACAGCTTAACCTGATTCTTAGAGCAAAATAATCAAAGAAATTTCAGGCACCTTTAACTAGTTGTTTACCAGAGAGTAAATGTCTTTTATATTGTTTTTATCCTGTGTTCATGAAAGTAACGCAATATTTATATGAACTTTTTCCATATCACGGGTTAGAATTTTTAGTGTTTCAAAGGATTCAGGATGGCCGAGCGGTTAGCGCTCGTACCTCCCACCACTGTGGACCCGGGATCGAGTCCTGGGTTCCGCACGTGGGCTGAGATTTGTCGATCTCAATCTGACTCTGGGTTTTTCTCTGGGCTCTCCGGTTTTCCTCCCTCAACAAAATCGACCTCCAGCTAATTCTATCTGGCTGTGGAGCTGTGGAGCTGTGCTCCGAGGTCGGCATGGGCCGTATAGCGGCAGCAATATGCGCCTTAATATGCTTTCGGTCTGACCTCGTTGAGCTGCGTCCTTCGCAATTCAGTCCATGACTGCAAGTAAGGGCGATT
>JAOBAT010008215.1:0-10473 GCA_026413305.1 Hydrozoanthus tunicans | reverse complement strand
AGGAGGGGAGGGGTTTCAATTGACTGGCGCATTATCGCGATGAAACAAATTGTGCTGACTGGCCGCTTGAACAAGCGGGTCAAATGGCGACGCGTCAAATCCGAAGTGAAACGACGTTCACAAACCAAATGATACGCCAGTATGCTGGTCTGAAGACTTCCCTTAATAAGGGTTACCTATGGCTGATTGTTATTGGGAAAATTGTGCAACATATAAGGGTCTAGTTTCAAAATAACACTATCAAATGTTCCCTTTTTTGCATCTGCAAGAAATAATATGCAAATAAGGTCACTGTGTTGCATTAGTCTCAGTTTGTTGTTTTTATGTGCAGGATCTCGCACATGCTATTGCTTCTCATAGCAAGCTACACAATTGAAAGCTGCACAAACTTTGCCCCAATAAACAGTCGGAAAGTCGGAGTAGACGATAAAATACTAAAAACCCAGCAAATATGCTATATATTAACCAAATAATATTTCGGCTGAGCAAAACGCAAAAACTGATTGACATGTACAAGAAGCACAAACTAGTCCAGGCAAGCTGTTGTATTCTGAATCACTACTGTGGCATCCCACACATGTAGCCTTTGGCTACCTATTTTTGCTTTACCTTGCTGATACTAGCAATTACATACCAGTAATATTAAAAACACACTGGTGCTGTGTTTTTAAACTTTGCCCTTAATTAGAGACACTTTTCTACTTGTTTTCAGCCCCAGTGTGATTGTGAATATCCTGTACAGTGTATCAATAGATATTTTAAAGCTAACCAATAACTGAAGTCTAAACTTTTTTCATTTCTAAGTGAAACAAAAGGTTCTTTGTAAAAAAAAGATTCGAGCAGAGGGTTTCATCCAAAAAAAAAAAATCTTGCACAAGCACTAAGTGAAAAAAAAATTCCTGCAAACTGAAAATTCCCCCTCCCCAAATAAGTTTTCTTATCCGTCCCTAATGTATATAGGGGAAATTAATTATTTAACTGATGAAGTTGGGTTGCTCAGACATATCTGAGTAATTGCTTTATGTGTTCAGAAATGTGTTTGGTTCGAAAACCTACCAGTTATGTGGTTTGTTATGTAATTATGTGGTTTCCTAACCCTTAGCCCATGCCAGCTTTTACATGCATAAGTCATGCTATATGATTCAACCAGCTAAGTTAAACAGTTCCTCGAGCCTAAGAGTGTCTCATTAGGCGCTTAGCATCATTTTCCATAAGCTAAAGCGGTTGAGAGTCTGAGTCCCCCTGAACATGACACTACTCCATCGTAAGCTAGCACCAGCAGAAGTTGGTATTCATTTGTATAGCTGAGTTGACTGGAACAAGTCCGGTAAAGTGTCTTGCTCAAGGACACAAAACAGTAGACTCGGACAGGGGCTCAAATTTGCGACGGGTTAACCCCTTTTCGGACCGGAAGGGGGCGGGGGGTCAAAGTGCCCACTGCGCGCAGCTTCAGTCCTATAAACTTTCAGATAAGTCTTTTCCATAAATTATCTGGCAAAGATGACCTCACAGTAGAATTCCATCGATTCTTTTTTTTAGGAAAACAATTGGTGGATTGCCCAATTATTCTCCCTTACTCGGCAAACTTTCAAATTCACAACCTCAATATCAATAGAGAATTTACATTTTTAACACAAAACACAAAAATGCGAATGGACTGCTTGTAGCTACCGACTTTGAAAAAGCTTTTGACTTTGTTGACTGACATTTTACTTTCGAGGTATAACAGCGTTTTGGCCATCTTTTGTTAAATGGATAAAGACTGCGTTCTACTGCGATATAAGCAGCTGCATTATGAATAACGGTTTTTAAGGGATTATTTTGAAATTCAAAGAGGAGTAAGACAGGGGGAACCGTTCAGTGTCTGCATACTTTTTCATTCTGGTGTTGGATGTCTGAGCTGTACGTATTCGAAGTACAGTGGAATCCCGGCTTAACGATATGCCAAGGGGGTGTCAAAATTATATCGTTATACCGAGATTTCCGGTATAACGATATTGTGGGAAAATTTTTAAAAATATCGTTATACCGGGAAAGTTTTCACTTTTAAAATTAAGGGAACTGTTAAAAGGCAAGGAAAAAAGGTAGATAAACAATGATCTAAAGTTAAATTGGTTTAAATCAGCATTCATTGCCGCTGGAGCGTAAGCAAGAACAATGATTGTTGACAGCAGCATTGATGTTTCTTAATTAAAGTTTGTTTTGTTATAAAACCAGCATTTTCTGTGGTCTGTCATGTTGATTTTATCGTTATACCGGGAAAGATTTTGCTCTCGGGGAACATATCCCCATCGTTAAACCGGGAATATCGTTAAACCGAATATCGTTAAACCGGGGTTCTGTCCCATACACAAGCTCATTTTTCTTTTACCTCCAGAAAAGTATCGGCCGATATCTGAGGCGATGGTCACCCTGCCCCCAATTCGCTCCATGAGCCAGGACTCTTTGCTTTAACTTTTGCCGGGGAGACGATTGTTTATCGTTATACCAGGAATATCGTTATACCGAAGATCGTTAAACCGGGATTCTACTGTAACTAGAACATTAAAAGAACTACAACAAGAGAAGTCGAAACAAAACTAACAATCTTCGCAGATGATCTTACTGTTGTTTTAACAGATAAAAGCTCATACGATCCTCTACATATCATCTACGTATCATTTGTTGAAACAAACATCGTATTGGGTATCTTAAACTGTAAATATTATTATCGGAAAGCAATTAAGTAATCTACCTTCGTAGAAACTAAAAAGTTAAGCCAAATTTTATTTCCATAATTTTTAATCAGCTATCAGAAGAACTTTAGAAACTGATTTTTATTGATTCAAGTAACTTAAGTTGTTGATTTGTTTAATGAGTATCATTAATACTATTAATCACTAAATTTGTCTGTTCTTGGAATACCCCAACAGTAACTAGTGGAAAGAAATTAAGTTTCAAATTTGTTTGAATATTGATAAGTATATAAAATAGAGCCTCGATGTTCGTTTGTATAAAAAATGCGTCACTTGACTTGATGAAAGGAAGGTTCTACTTGGTTTGCGCAAATATTTCAAACTTCCTGGTTCACTATTTGGGAATAAAGCACTTCTGACATGAGAGTTCATTGGGTTCCCGCCACGCTTAAATGAGACAATGAAATAGGTGCAGTTTCCGGATCTTTTTGCAGTTTTTTAAAGTTTCTAAGAAGGTCAGTTTTTATGATAGCGGCCAAAGATGGTACGTAGAATAAACGGAACTGCCTCCTCACTGTTCCAAATAGATGGTTCAAAAGACGACTCCCGATTGACATTTTGAATCCGGTATACAGTCTGACTGATAACATAAGGCGGGTTTTAATATGACGTCATTGTTTACATTGGCCTTGTTAACGATCGCAACTGTGAATTGAACTTCAGCATTGAAGACAAAATGAGTCCAAAATTCGATAGAGCATCGTAAAGTGAATAATCGTTGAAAGTTTTAGCTCGATTTCAAGAGTTGCCTCAACTCCATACAATTACTGGAAATTTTGTAGATTTTTGAAATACTCATTTCTCCGAAAGTATCCAATGTATCAAGCTAACACTGGCTCAGTGTCAACTGTGCTACATTCTATCGAATTTTCGACTCAGTTTTCAGTATTCATTTGTTTGCCATTGTTGTACTTTTCATTATTCTATATTTTCTTTACCAACACTTAAACGGCGAGGATGTCTGATGGAAAGCCTGTGGCTTTGATTATAGAAGTTGGATTTATGCTTTTGAGTGATATATAAGCAATGAAGTCAGCCTATAGGATAACCACTTTGCGAAACAATATTTAGAAATTTCTATGCACTTTAATATAGCACTTAAGCCTGTCGGTGGTATAACTGCCAAGTGTACGACGTTTAAGAAACTGAGAAGACACAGCGTGCACAGCGGCTGTGTATGTGTTTTCAGGGGCAAAATGTCAGACGAGTGGGCCGCCATGTTAAACGTGCGAGCAAAAGAAAGACCTGGCTTTCCTTTTCATGGCGGCTCGTGCGTTCAAGTTTCATGGCGGCTCCCTCTTAGATATGAGTTTGATACCGCCAGGAATGAGCGGAAGTGTGAGACTGATTAACCAAGTAAACTTGAGACCTGGTTCTAGCAAAACTTTGCCTTTGGTATCACAAAGTGTATTACTAGACAAACAATCCCTTTTAAATCCATTCTTGTTCCCAGAGCCCGCGTTTGACACGAAACAATAAGTGTGATTCAGACTTTGTTGAACTCTTGAAGATTTGAGGACGTGACCTGTCTAGGACGCCAACGGAAGTTCGTTTTCGACCAAAATTGTCACTGCGCATGTCTGTGATGAGTCAGTAAGTTTCTCATTCTTGGATATTTACCTTGGTTTATCGTGCTAAAGACGAACAATATCTTATAAAATAAAAAACATCCATCTGGGAAAATACTTAAACGATATGGTTGTTGATCAAGGGTTCATTAGCGTCTTTTTCTTCTTCGACTCGATTTTGTCTCTCGTCCGAAAGAAGAAAATATAAAGACATTTCTGAACCTTTTTTGCTGATGCATTCATGTTTCATGATACTTAAAATGTTTCGGCTACATTTAGGACCCCGAATAGCATGTGTATGTTAGTGGAGACGTCGATTTTCCACTATCTACGGCTTTAGAAGCTAGCTATAGAACAAAACACAATTACAGAGGATGCGAGGAAATATACAATAGGTCAAAAAGCGCTTTTCAACTTGGCTTTAGTTTAATTTTCGAAAAACACAAACGCTCTTTTAACTGATGCTCAGACGAAGGGCTAACGCTCGAAACGTTAGCTTCTCAACTTAATTTACGGTGTTGATGATTTATTTATCAAATCTAATCACGAGTTTATTTCTACTCGCCGACGCATTGAACGTTTTTTTTTAAAAACTAATTACCTCGAGGCTTCTCTTTTAGGTTGTCGCAAAGCACGTACATCAATGGTATGATAGTGCTTGTCAAAGATGTTTTCAAGGTTTTTTCAACTTTTGTGGTCGGAATCGAGTCTTAGCGGGCAAAAGACAAGAGAATTTCCTCTTCATATCAGCACTAGCAACACAAAATCACATATAGTCAACCCGCAGTGTCACGTCCTTAGGTACTAATTTAAACTTTTGGTTTTAACCGGATTTATTAGCGAAACATATAAATTGAACGGAGTTTTTTCTTTACTCATTTGTCATCATGACTACGTTGGCGGTTATTCTCCTCTTGGCTTCGCCGATATCAGTTTTAGCTGTTAACTACAAGAACTCAGAAACCCTAAGCAAGAACTACAAGTTATCCTGGGCCTATAATGCGACGGAGGAAAATCTGTACTTCAAAGTTGAAGTAAACACCATTGGCTGGGTCGGCCTGGGTTTTTCTGACGAGAACAGGGGTATGCGAAAACTGGATTGCGTTGTTGGAGGTGTTTCCTCTGGCAAACAAAGTTATTTTGATGTGAGTAACTCATAAACTTTAAAGAATATAATGGTTGCGACATATAAGGCCTATTCTGGGTCTTTAAGTCGCAGTAAGTCGCTGTAAATCGCGGCCATTTAAGGACCCGGACTAGCTCACATATACCATTTAATTTTTTGTTGTAAAGCGCAGTCAGTAGTTCATGTTATCGCCCCAAACTTGTAATTTGCTTTTTCTCGTTTTCTCGGCTTTTTAAGTTTTAAAAACGACGCATTTGTTGTTTTTGTAATAGAGTTTATTAACTTTATGTATGAACCACTGAATGGTCAACCACTTTGGGGTTTTTCTGCAATTAATGTTTCTGTAGATCAGTACATTGCCAAATAAGTCCCATAAATACAGTTGGCCAGGGCCAAGATGTGACTCGCACGAAGTAGCATTCTACAGTTTAGCAGCAACTTAAAAAACACTTACTATAAAGGCCGCCAAACCCCTACTCAATAGTTCTTCTCAAAGACTTCCATTTTCCCGGTCTGGTTTGAGTCTGATCTGAACCTAGCTCAGCAGAAACTTAACCGAGTTTTATCGGATTCGGTACCTAAGCCGCGTTGCACGAACTGTTTTTCGTTTGTCACATGCTTTGATGCGACTTTGCTTTCCGTTGGCTGATGCGTGAAGTAGTTCGGATGAAATAATCGGTCACTACGTACAACACACTAGCCGACGATCCAGTCCATCTAAAATCGACTTTAAAATGTCTGTAACTAATAGAGTTTCTATCGAAAGTTCTAGCAGTTACGGATGTTTTAAAATCAACTTATCTCTTTACTTGGTGGCACCATTTTAGATGGATTGAGAAGAGACGCACGTGACCTGTTACGTCATCTTGTTGGTATTTTTAAGGGGACGCTTTTAGCGGGAAAAATTCAAGATTCTACACGCTGTATCTTGGCGTACTTTCATCGTATGTTTCTCAAACTTGGCAAACCAATGTTTTTATAGTATACTTTTTGAAAATTGAAAAACTGATTTCGTGTCATATGCGCTTTAAGCGATACTATAAATAATTCCTGTCGAATTTGCAGGATTACTACGTTGACGGTTTTGAGAAGCCCATTAAGGACGGTACACAATCGTACCGCCTCGAGAGGTCGCTGCAAGCCCGTGATAAAACGACCTTGGAATTTAGCCGCAAGCTGAACACATTTGATGACAAGGACATGCTTTTCACGGTAATTTTTGTGTCTCTTGAAAAATGTTTGTTCTGCAACTACAGATATTTGTTTCAAATAATTATCCAATTTTATACTTCTTCCTTTAATTAGACAAACGCCAAAGAACTGTAGTCTTATATTTAGGTGACAGGACAACACTCTAAGATTGCTAGAAAATATCCATTCAGTTACATATAAGTTGCTTGAACTGGTCAAATTGTCAACATTGTACTAAAGGGTAATGCTTGTTCATGGGGTCTGGCATGTACTGCATAGTATTTATTTGTTTAGCTTCGCCACTCTTGGGTAGTCAGAGAACTCAACAGGTTTAACAATCTCATTACTGGACTCCGAGGGCCTACGGATTAACATCCTTATCCGAGAAGACACGAAGATCTAAGGCGTTTGCAGATGTTAAATCAAAGAGCAACACCTTCTCCTCAGTTATTTTAAGACCCCGAGTGAAGGTTCGGCCCCCCCCCCCCCCCCTCCGGGGGGGTACTCCCTATATTGGGGTGGTAGGTATGACCGTCGTATTTTTTAGGGGTTAAAATTGTCGGTCCGGTATTTCTTAGGGGTTGTTAAAAGAAATTCTGTGACAAACCAAGAGTCTGTTATTTTTTAGGGTTAAAAAACCCCAAGCTATTGGACTGCTTGCAGTCCCGTGCTTTAGCAAACTTGCATACTGATAAGATTTTAAGAAAAAAGTCCTTCGACGAACGTTCTAATACGCGCGCGCCTTTATTGACTGCATATCACGAGGAACTTTGTGCCGATCCGCTAGCTGTCAAGGGAAAATTGGTATTTTTTAGGGTAATTTTAAAACTGAGAGGTATTTTCTACGGGGGGAAATTTTTTATCCCTTGGTATTTTTTAGGGTATTTTGGGTACTTTTCCGACGGTCATCTCTACCCTTTTGACCCCGAAGTACCCCCCCCCCCCCCGGGGGTTCGACACCGGGAATCGAACCCGCATGACAGACTGGCGCCTTACCAACTTGGCTATCCAGGCGGCGGTCAGTCCAGAGTTATATTATATCTATATGTACTATTGATATATATGGAGACGGCAAACAGGCTAAAACTATATTTAAAGATCAGTACAAGCTTTGGTGCTTTAGTTCCTTCTTACCCGTGAGGCCTGGCTGGCACCATACAAATATTACATGTATATATAAGTGCAACACTGTTAATTCACTCTTTTTTTATAAGAACGTCGAATTTTTCGACCGAGGCTGAACGTTCTTAAACATGCTCTCTTAAGATATGACGATATCTTAACTGATTTTAATAATACATGTTCTGAATAAGTGGTACATCTGTGTAGTATAGTAGTAGTAGCTGGTATACTGACTTTCTTGCAAGTTTATTTGTCTGCATGCTCTTAAAATATCTTTACTGATTTTAAGAACACACACCGTATATGTGGTACGTCTGTGTAGTATAGCTGGTAGTTTGGAGGCAACGTGGCTCAGTGGTTAGGGTGCCCGGTTAGCATGCAGTTGTCCCAGGTTCAAACCCCACTCTGGCCATGACAGGATTTGGCTTCGATGATCCCAGAGTCAAATCCACCACGCTTGTAAATAGCCAACTGGTCTGCCTCCAATCAGTTGGGATTCTTAACTGTGGTCGTGTTCGTTCTTTAAGTCTTCGGAGAAACTAGCACTGCACTTGTAGAGCTATACACTGATCCAAAGTAAAAAATGTATGTTTTTTTTACCGACTTTCTTGCCAGTTAATTTGTCTCAAGAGATACACCTGTCAGAACTGCGATTTGGTAAATGAAAACACATGTGATGTAAAATTGTTATTTGCAAAATTTAGTAAAGAAGCCAACCGAAAAGCAAATTTTTGATAACACTGTATGAACTGTTTGCAATAGATTATCATCATAAATAAATGTTCTTCACCTTTTCTCAGTCTCGGGGGAAGGGGGGGGTGGGAGGGCATTTGAACAAACAAACGAAATTTCAAATTGCCTTTATTAGTCTTATTTTAATTGCCTTTAGTGAAACTTTAATTTTGAATATTCTAACATTGTTATCCTCAACACAACCAGCAAACTTCTTTTTATGTCCGCACGTTAGGCCCAGTTTTCTCTTCAAAACAGATCTAAGTCAAACGGAGAGGGGACGTTTGAAGTCAAATTTTTCCTTATTGCCGGGCATTTTAGCACCGATCTTGTCCAAGGGGCCGGGAATTTCAAAAATTCAAATACCCGGGGGCTTGCCGGTTGGGGGGATGTTGAAGTTTCGTTGATCGATACATCACCTTAAAACTTGCATGCCAACTTGTTAAAACGTGTGTTTTCCAATTTCAACAGGTCGGCAAAGGCGTGTACGTGGCGTATGCATATCATAGTAGCGAGGACGCAACTGACAGAGCTTCGTTCGTTTACCATGGTGGTCTCAGGGGTTACAGCAGATCAAAACTAGTATTTGCTCAAGCGGGCACCACAACCACTCCTCTCCAATAGCGGATGATAGTAGACAGGGAAACAATACCGTTAACAAACGATACAGAAATCAACGTTCGATTTTTACTGATTAGTTCATTACATTATAACGAACCATTTTACAGCAAAAAGGCTATTCATGGCGGTTATATAATTAGTTAGTAGAAAATAGTAAACATAAGTTACAAATTAGTTGAACACTGTAACGGGGTATATGGTTGCTTACGAGAATAAATGGATAACGACGAGTATGTTGCTACTGATTTACTTAAATCTGCTTAGATAATTTTGAAAACTTGAAGATAGTCATGTTGATACTAAGTTAACCATCCTGCATGTTCTTGCATACACCTCTTATAAACTCTGTTGCTTCCGCTTTTTAAACATTTTGTAACAGAGTTTATAAGATGTATGAAAGAACATACAAGTTTTTCTTAGATGTTTATAAAGTTTGTTTAGAAAGATGACACTAACAACACCGACAACAATCGTTACTACAATCAACACAACTCTGAATGGTGGCAACTTAAAAAGCTTGCATTCTCGTCTTTAACAGTTACAACACCGACAACAACCTTTACTACAGCCAACACATCTTTAGGTAATGGCAACCTAACAAGTGTCTCATTACCAACAACAACCCTTACTGCAACCATTACTATGCTGCATGGCTGATGGTTACTAATAACAATCTTCTCATTAAAAATTACAACATAGACGACAACCCTTATTACAACCAACACATCTCTGGCTAATGGAAACTTACCAAGCGTCTCATTATCAATAACAACACCGACAACAATCCTTACTGCAATCACTACTACACCGCATGACTGATGGTTACTAATAACAATCTTCTCATTAACAATAACAACACGGACGACAAATCTTGCTACAACCAACACATCACTGGCTAATGGAAACTTGACAACCTTCTCATTAACAGTAACGACATCGACAGCGATCGTTACTACAACCAACACTACGCTGACTGATGGCAATTTATAACAGCGTCATTAACAATAACAACACAGACAACAACGCTTACTACAATTAACACAATTTTGACAACTCTGGGCTGCACTCCCCTCCCCCCACAGGCGCAAAGGTCCATTTTTTGTTGACCAAATATTTGAAAAAGCACACAATCCTCTTTGTTTTGAAGATCATAACTTTGAATAGTTAGGTCATCCACGTTTCAGAATGTTTTTGCTTACCTGTTTTACATTTAAACTCAGACAACCTATTTTCAAAATGAAAATTCTCGGGAGAGCACACCAACGGATCCCCCTTGAGTCTCGCGCCTTCGGCGTTCGTTCGGTCATTCGGTAGCAGTATCCTGCTGCATGTTTTGGGGGTTGCAGTATTTTGCACATGTTTACAGGATAGCAATATT
>JAOBAT010008193.1:0-10474 GCA_026413305.1 Hydrozoanthus tunicans | reverse complement strand
TTATTAGCAAATCACTGTATTAGAGGAAACGTATAGAAACTCAGTGAAGCCTCAGTCGGCCAATTTCAATGGGAAATTAAGCTAAATCAAATTTAGGAATTGTTGTAAACAGTTTGGCGGTCTACAAATTTCACAGAACGTATTATTATTTTGCTTCGTCAAGATGTATTCAGGATAGTTAACTGAAAATTGGTGTTTGTCAACATTATGTAGTGTTTTAAACCACTAATTCCCTGAACTTGACGTGAAATGATGCAAACTTTCAAAATCGAGTATTAGTTATCAGCGAGTGGCCGGAAAATGGTTCCACTGAGCGAAATATTTATAACGTTCTTGAGCAGCCGTCGCTCAATGACAATGAAACTACTAGTCGATTGTTATACATATTTGAGTTTTTTATCATCTTATCTGCAATTTTCTAGAATATCAAGACATAATTTCGAAAATGAGGAGTTTTAGGGGCTGAATTATTACGAACGGTAGGTTTACTGTGCAGTAAAATACACAAAATAAAGCAAATTATGTCAAACCTACCTGCACAAAACGGCTTTTTTCTCAATCGTAGGAGCAATCAATTTCCCGCCGAAAACCACATTGGGAAGCTGGGATGTTCGGCTAAATTTCGGCACTCTTCGTTTTGTCGTAAAGAAGCGATCGCGATACGAAAATCTGATTTTATTTTTTTTGGCTGGATACTAGTACTGGCCGGATACTGTGCACCATGCTGTACTGACTTTCTTGCAAGTTTTTCTCAAGAGATTTACCTATATACAGTTTTCATAAGAACTGTGATTTGGTAAATGAAAAAACATGTTGATGCAAAATTGTTCTCTGCGAACAAGCCCATTTTTTATAAGAAACAACAATGTACGGATTATTTGTAGTAGGTTAACATCATAAATATATGTTCTTCGTCTTTTCTCAGCCTCACCATTATCCTAACATATTTTTGATTTTTTGCTAATTTTGAGCCTAATGTTCTCATAGAAAGGGTTCTTTAAAAAGAGACTGTACTTAGAACAAGGTTAATTGTGTCATGATTGCTTTGCTTATAAAATGATTAAAAATGAAAGGCTAAAATGTTTTTAAAAAGGTTTTCTAAAAACTAGAAGCTTGTTCAACCTTAAAGATAAAAACCAACACAAATCGAATGTTGTTTACCGCGCTGAATGTACATGCGGCGAAATATACATTGGCGAAACTAAAAGGAATTTCACCGTGCGCAAGGAAGTACATTAAACCATCAGGCACAATTCTGAACCAGCCCGACACCTCGCCACAAACCCTAAACACTGTTATAATTGACGTATTATCTTCAATGAACCCAGCACCTTTAGAAGAAAAATAATTGAGGGTCATCGCACGAGACAAACCAACCCTAAACAGACAAGTACATTCTTTCACCGCGGGAATTACGTAGTAGGCTTAACTAGCAAGCATATGCAAATTTAAGGCATTGCTGATGATTACCACTGTACATGTGTCGAAAACGTTTAAGAAAACCTTTTTAAAACCATTTTAGCCTTTCATTTTTAAACAAATAAGGTTAATTGTCCTACCGCACTCGTCTCCCTTGTAGTTGTACTTTGCAACAAGTCCGTTACAACTTTTGTTGAGGCTAAGGAGCTGCTTGTAACAATAGTTGTGGACCTTGCAGCAGCTGGGGAAGTAAAACAATTATTATTTAAGCTAATTAGATCCACAGGTTAAAGGAATCACAGACACATTTACAGGCCTGAATATCATTGCTCATCCATAAGAGTCAGTTTAACCCTCTAAATCCTGGCCAATTTATCAATATCTATCTTCTCCTTAAATAACTCACACAAAACAAGATGTTTGATGGTGAGAAAATGGACAATGATCAACCAAAGAAAATCACTGCAGATGAAAAGCAAATTTCTCCTAATCTGGTTTATTATAAAAAGTATGGGTCTAGGTTGGGAGAATTCAGCAACACATTTATTTTGTTTAGGGCTGAAAGGGTTAAGATACGAGGTTATATCTTTACAATGAAAGGCTAGCTCTGTTTACAAGCACTGCTCAGAATGTCAAGCGATACAAACAGTTAACTACAAGTTTTCAAGCCAATCCAGTAAACGGATTGTATAATACACGAGCATGGATTGGAGACTGAGCCCTGCATGGGTCTTTGAGCAACCAGGCCCAAGGGACCCGAAGTAACAAGGGTATTTTTTTTCTTGTTTAATTTTTTTATTTATTTTGATCTGATCTGATATATTTGCAATGAACTGAATTCAAATTGATTTGGTTATGATGTTCACAAGAAGTGGAATGTTAAAAAAACACGAATGGAGTAGAGACGAAGATGCAGAGCACGGAGGAACCGATACACAGGTGAAATAAACGCTAGTTCTTAAACCAAATGCGCTTGCAGAAAAGACACATGCCCGTGGACAGAAATAGTTGGCCATGTGCAAATTTTATTTATCATTGGGAAGAAGAGGAATGCCCTTAGGGGGGTGCACTTTGGGGTTAAAAAGAGTTTAGGGATGACCGTTGGAAAAGTCCCAAAAATACCCTAAAAATACCAACGGATACAAACTTCCCACGCTAAAAGATACCTCTCGGTTTTAAAATAACCCTAAAAAATACCAATCGATAATTGAAATTTTTCTGGGTAGCAAGTGAGTCGGCGCTAAGTCTCCTCGTTTTGCGTCGAACGTGATATGCAGTAAATAAAGACGCGTGCGTAATTGGACGTTTGCTCGCCAAACAATACCTAAAAATAATCGAACTGACAAAATTTAACGGTGCAGCGATAGTAAAAGAGAAAATCGGCGTACCCGAGAAATTATGGCACTGTCAGGATATTGAGTTGTAAGAGATGAACGAGCCATATATAGTCAAATCTCGAGAGCTCGAAGGATGTAGCCTGTTGCTCTAATTGCTTTATGCTCTCGGTGGTAGTCAAAAAATCTCAGGGTGCCCACACCTGGTTGAGCACCCACACCTGGCTAGGTGCCCACAACTGATCTGGTGCCCATATCTCGCTGGGTGCCAAAACTTGGTTGAGTTCCCATATCTGGCATGGTTCCCATATTTGTCTTAATGGCCTTAGTGGCTGGGTGCCCATACCTGGGTAGGCCTTGTACGATTGTGCTCCTAAAAGGGGCATATTATGCTACTAGCAGTGCTCGAAACTTTGCCAAAAATATGCCAGAATTCCCAAACTATGCTCCTGGTTTCCGAAATTATGCTCACAAAAGAATATAGTGCTCTCTTGATTTAAACTAACTCACACTGGGAAACCAGAGGGCCAGGCCCAGACTCCCCCAAATTAAAGGTTGACCGCGCACGCAGAATTCGCCCAAAGAGGCGTAGTAACTAAGCATGTCAACTTTTAAATTTTATTTATTTATGTAGAAAATACACTATATTTACCAAATTTTATGATTTTATGCTCTAAAAAGTGCTAAAAGTTGCTAATTATGCCGTGGCAGTGCTCGTTTAAGAAATTATGCTTTTTCCTCCAATTATGCTAGCACAATCCGCCCACAACTAGCTGGTCTAAGTGAGGTGGTATTTGTTATTGTTTAAGAGAGTTAAAATGTTTTCCATTGAGCGTCAAAGTGGACGACACACTGCTTTACTTACAAGTCAATAGAGTCAACAGGTTTTCCATACGGCCCTCTTTTTCTTCCACAATGACAGCCATATCCAAAGCCATAAATTTCGACTACCCTGGAAGATGAGAAACCTGTCTTACTTCTGATTACAGCCTGCAACTCTTTGAACGACCTTTTTTCTTCATGTTTCCCTGCACAAATGTTAAGCAAAATAAGACGAAAATATGTAAAATGCATCAGAGCTTTTGGTCGTTATGCCTGATCCCTTTAAACAAGAATTGTTAAACCAAACCTTACGGTAACTTAAATTGCATAAACACTTGGGGAAAAGCGGTTTTTAGAAATTATTCCCATGCAGTTTTCCAAGGAGTTTGAGTTTCAAACAAAGATAAAGTTTGGCAAACAAATTCCTAATACCAATACATGTTAATATTTGCAACAACCTTTTCAGGTTCATTTCTTGTTCATCGTCTGACCATAATCTTCTGGTTAAGGGACGGACCATCTTATCTCGTGTGTGTGGAAGGGGGATGGGGGGGGAGGTTGGACACTAACCTCTTTCAGAACTACATCAACTTCCTTCATTATCTCCTCTGGTGGGTTCCAAGGGTCTTTTATTCCTACCATCAGAGCATCTATTGTTCCCTTCTCCACCACAGCATCAAAACTTGCAACAGGAAATTGTAATTGCTTTATATCCATCACATGCCATTCCACTTCAACAAGCCTTAAACATTTCTTCTTCATATTCTCAATGACCACAGGTGAATAGTCAATATTGACAATTCTCTTAAAACCATCACTATACATATCTTCACTCATACAACTGTTGCCACACCCTAGGACAAGAACTCTGTCAGATTTGCAGATATGTTTTACTATCAGGTGTCTAAAGTCACAGTAGCTCTTGAACCACTCGAAGTGTTCTTCTTTCTCATAACGCTTATCCCAATAACTTTGTAAGTTGTAATCTTCTACCTTTTCTGGTAGTTCTGAAGCCATAAGAAAGGGCTTTGTCACAAAAGTTTATTCAAATATAAAATGCTGTGAATCTATCCACAGAACCCACAAATACTGCAACATGCCTGAAATATAAAAAAATATGAGGAACCTTTAAAATGATGTACGGAAAGCTGTTAAAACTGTCTGTATTAAACTATGTTTACACAAGCCTGTGACTGAAAAGTTCTGCAAAAAGTAAATATTTTTTCCAAAAATACAGAGAAAGGTAAAAGTGATGAATTTAAATAATGGCCTTTCCATATGAAAATGCTCAATGGCACTTTAAAATTATCACTTTATCCCCAGCAGACCATAAACATATATAACTGTATGTCCAATTCAGTTAGTAATCATACAAGTTTGTGATTATCAAATGGAACTCCCACTTCACAGTTGTCAGGTTTTGTCAATCACTCCTATGATTACAGACTGAGTTGGACTCGGCTCAGTCCTACTACCAAAAAATAATTAGTCTGGCCATGATTTAAATGGATAACTATAACCTACTGTTAATTTGAAAATACTGCTGAAAATTATAACTATAATTCCACAACTATCTTTCACAATGCTTACTTTGTTAACAGAAATAAGAAAATAATGGGTGTCTATTTCAAGGTGCATGGTAGCAGTTTTAAAATTCAAAAAAGTGATCAACTAAATGATAGCAAAATAAGAATGTCAATAACTAATAGGGCATTTATTGTGTAACAAAAAAGACACTCAAACCGACGATAGGTCACAACATGCATCTTGTCAAGACTTTCATGCATTCAAATATATGTGAACTGACAATAAACTTTAAAACATTAAAATGTACATTAAATTTTTTCAATCTTTTTTAAAATTTTAAATATTATAAATACGTTAATATTGTAATTATCATTTTTGTAATTATCTTTGTTATTTTTATATTCTTATGCTTATATCAAGTATTTTAAATTTTACTTTGATTTTATTCATCTGCTTTGTGTCACCTAATTAGCATAGCTTTTTAACCTAAGCTAGAAGGTTCTTTTAGATATAATAAAGTTTCTATCTATATATCTTAACTATAAAAGCGGTTATATAAGTTTCCCAAGTTCTGCCAGTTCTTCATCAAATGGACTATTTTAATCACAAATAGTTATAAAAAGTAAGGTAATACCCCAGTTTTGCATTGCACATCTTATTTGGACATATTAGAAATTTTAAAATGTTTACACACTCTAATGAATGTTGAGCCCTGAAGACATGCAGTTTTCTTCATAATATATGGGGATTTTTGTTTCACTTGTTCAGGTCTCCCCTTGGAAATGGGGTAAAAAAGCACAAGTTTTGCCAGTTTTCCTAGAGTTTCTCCTAAACAAGCATGGGCAACCCACAATTATTTTTCATCAATCAGGCAAATTTCAACAGGACTTGCTGAAGAGGAAAAATTTGTGTTGCAAGTGTGGAAAAACATAAAAAACATAGACAATAATACATTATTTTTTAAAGTATTGGAAACATAGTAACAACAAAAGCACACAAAAAATGCCACCTTACAAAAATGTTTTTGCTGAAAATCACAAAAATTGTTCTACTAATTCAGAAATAAACTCTTTACGTTATCTTCCTTTTTTTCCGTTATGCTCCTCAATGTTATTTTAGTTGGCCACATGAGGAATCTATAGTTTTAATACAACAGAAAAACAGCCATGGATGGGGTATTTGTATCAACCATATTCCAAAAGTTAACATCGGCACACCTCTTTTTTATTCCATTTCTACAGTTCACATACATTGATTGAAAAATGAGGAAAGTTTGACAAAAATCTAGGTGCAGGTGCTATGTTCTTGGGGAGTCAGGATGGCTGAGCAGTAGCGCTCGTGCCTCCCACCACTGTGGACCCAGGATTGAGTCCTGGTTTCTGCATGTGGGCTGAGATTTGTCGATCACAATCTGACTCCGAGGGTTAATTTGTCCAGGCTCTCTGGTTTTCCTCCCTCATCAAAAGGGCTGTGGAGCTGTGCTCCTAGGTCATGCATGCGCCTTAACAAGCTTTCAGTCCAACCTCATTGAGCTGCGTCCTTTGCAATTCAGTCCATGACTGCAAGTAAGGGCGATTAGCTCTAGATATTGTTATTATTATTACTATTTCTATTATTATTATTATTATTATTATTATTTCAATGAAATGACCTTAACACTGATTTGCACAAATATCAATATTCATGTTCTTACTTCCTTGTAAAAGGATCTATTTTCAAAACCAGAGAGCCTGAGGACACTTGTAAAACATCTTTTATTTCTTGCTGAAATATTCTCTCTGAAGTCTAACAGGCAATGACGAACAAACAGCCAATAACGTGCTCTGTGTCTATGCAAGCGATGGCCGCGTGACGAACTGGACAAAGGTAACGCATTCGAATACCTGTTGATAGTGATAGCACACAGTGAACAAACGCGCACCAACCATGATTATCAAGACTCCTTAGCATTATTACATGCCTCTAAACAGCTATATAATCCGAAAACAAAGAAATTAGATGAGTTTCGGACTCTTTCTCAATTCTATACAGCAGCGGGATCGCCGATCGGATACAAAAATTTACATAAGTTTCGATTCCTTTCTTCTAGGTAACAATACAAGCTTCAAAGAGTGTAAAGCACCTAAAAAGCCTTACCCATGCTTTCTTGAGTTCGCAATGATGTATTCAAATTAAACTCTTTTTAAGGGTCGCCGAGAATTGAAAGAGCGTCTTTCCTTGTTCACACGGCTCAGAGGGACCTTCATTAATATTCATCGGAAATTCATCACCAGTCTCGCGCAGCCTTGTTTGATTAGATTCTACTCTTCCACGCGGTCGAAACGCCGAGACAAAACACAAACACGACTCGAAAGCAATATGGCGGGGCATGAGAACTTTCGAAAAGCAATCGAAACATTTTGTTTTGCATATATCAAGAAGAAGGCAAAATGGCGAAGTTTATTTCAATGTTAAGTAAAGAAGTTTGCCAGCCAAACAACAAGCTTTTTAAAATATATCAACGAGGTCCCGTTGACTGTTGTGAAGTTTGCGTTTTTTGCGAGTTCACACTGTTCAGAAGGACCGTGCAAGTGGTAAATAAGACAGATACGGAATGTATATAAAATTTCCGTTATATTCGGATAAGTGTTAAGACTTCATTTCAACTTCACTATTTTATTATATAAATATCTTATTTAATCTTAGAATATAAGCACCTAGGACGTTTTTAAAATATGCTTATGTATGTATGTATTTATTTAATTATATTTTACTTTATAATGGTGGGCAAGGCCCTTTGAAAAAATCTAATGAACTTTCCTCATCCCAGGGAAGGGGGATACTCCCTCCCGTAAAGTTCATTCAAGTATTTGCTGTTGATAAAGAAAGAAAGACATAAATTAGATCTGTTTTAAATAACTTTTTTGTTAAGTTGCTGAACGCTCTATTTGAAACAATAGAAGTTATTACTCCAGAACCCCTTATACAGGTTAAACAATGTTATATAATGACAAATAAATATGTATGCTGTTACAGTCATTGATTACCATTTTTATACCTGGAAAAACATTTTCAACTGCATTGATCTCTGCCTCACTTAAGTTGGTCATAAAGACTGGGGATTCCAGGATGTATTCCAGTCCTTGATGATGTGAAGGGCCTCGGCAATGCTGGCTGCAGTTTCATGCTGAATGACAAATGATGCCACCACCTGGTAATCCACATTCGTTTTCACTGCCAAGAAGAACAGAGGCAGTGAATAACGAGTAGTTCGGTAGGTGGCATCAAGCAGGCAAATGTTGTTGCCTTACTTAGCAAGCAGACACCGTTGCCAGTCAGTTTGGTGAATAAACAGCAGAGATTGCTGGCAGTGGCTGTTGGTCACCTTCACTTCATCATCATCATCACTGTCCTCATCCAACTTCTCATTAGCGCCTGTTCTGTTGCAGGGCTCAGGTGCTGTGATATTTTCTGCCTTCTCCAGACTAGCATATTGGCGGAAGAAAAACTTGTCTTTTGGACACCGACTTTGCCACCCCGAAACCTTTGCATTCATGTTTGCCTGGTCGCAGTTTGAAAACCTATTTTTGACCACTCCCATATATATGTGGTTCCTCAAATCTCTTGTTGTTGGAAAGAAGCGCCTGTTGATTGATGATGGCAGCTCCTGGTCACAAAAGATATCATTTGAGACATACTCCCTTAGGTGGCGCCTCATCTCACTTGGGTTTCTTATACCTTTTCAGCCAACAATTGAATTTTCTGGGCCACCCTGGGGTCTACTGGCTGTTGTATTCCACTGGCCTACACATATTAAACTAGAACATCGACAGCTGTTTTAATAATTCTGTATTTAATGTTAGGGCTAGACTGTTAGGTTTTAGTTTTAGTTTGGTGTGTGTGGACCAAAAGTAATATTAGGACATGGATTAATCGAGTATATATATATATAGTACTCTTATAGTGATCAACTGCTTAACCATGCAACAAGCAATTTGGCGATTAATGCCAAACAACCCCCCCCCCATCAATACAACAAAAACTAAAATGTACTTAAAAATGAAACCAAACAGGACCAAACAGGACTCGGGGAAACTCACCCCCACCAAGTAAATAAAATAACAGAATACATAAAAATGAAAACAACCAGGGGCTCATGGAATCACATGAAATTCCTGTGACTGTGCCTTCTTAACCCTCGCCCCCCCATCCCCCTCTTTTTAAACAACATTAAGTTAAAGTTGCTGTTCTTGTAGAAAAAGTTAATGTTTAGGTTGTAAGTGTGTACGTATTGTGTTATTTTTGTGCAACAGTTGTAATTGATTTGTAAAAGAATGACTGGTAACATCACAAAATACCATGTTCCCACCCCTTCCCCCTCCACTTTCTAAAAATCCAAGAAAGTAAGCTTTTGCCCCCCCCCTTTCTTAAATCTCTGGATGCACCCCTGATTAGTTATGTGTTGTGTTGTATTGTATTGCAGTTCAGATAGTCACTAGATAAAATAACTAGCAAGCTCATAAAGGTAGCATACCTGATTATGTTGGTATTTTCTCTTTCCTCCAATGTTCTTGTCTTTTCCATGGTGACACTCTTGTAGTTTGTTGCCAAGAATGGGAAACAGTATTCCTGAAAATGGAATGGATGTATCGCTCCAGTACACTTTGTGTGTGTTGGCAAAAGGATCTGTAGAGCAATATATGAAAAGACACTTTGTGTATTAATACTTATTCCAGAACATATCCAGGGGAAGGGGTCCTCACAGAAAAATTTATTTATTTATTTATTTGCCGATACGACAACCCATACCTCATACAAGGATTATTTTATTGGCGAGTCCTTGAATTTCTTTTTCAGAAAGGATTCCCAGCCATCGCCTTCCCCCTTAATGATTTTCTAGCTCATTTCCATTCATTTTTGTTAGAAAATGGTACCCTTTCCTTCTTGGAATAACTGGTGATCCTTCATATGGGTATTTTCTGAACGATCAAGCAGCAAATTCATTTACGTTTTTTAATTAGTTGTTATTAGTTTTTTAATTAGTTTCAAGCAGATCTATGTTTCAGTTTTAAAAATCTTGCCTCAAAAAAATAACAGTGCAGTTTAGGTTAAATTACATGGTTATGTTATTGTAGTTTAATAGAACAATCAGTGGTTGAATAAAACAAGTATACAGTATTCAATTTTTTGTGAAGTTTGACTGTAACTGTATTCTCATTTTTTCATAAAGAAGTTCCTTTCAAACTCGATTGCCCTTTTAAAAAGTTAAATGAAATATATTCTTCTTGTCCACAACTTGTCAAAAGTATTGGGTGGAGAGTACCTTTTATATTTATCAACTTTCGAAATTTAATATTGAATGGCCCAGACGGGGGGGGGGGGGGGGGGGGGGG
>JAOBAT010008171.1:0-10476 GCA_026413305.1 Hydrozoanthus tunicans | reverse complement strand
GTGTCTTGTTCAAGGACACAACACAGTGGTCTGACCGGGGCTCGAACTCACGACCCTAGGATTACGAGTCGAACACGTTGACCGGCCACTGCGTCACAGCGCCTGACAAAGACTAGAAGTAGCAGTCTAAGCGTTGTGTAGTAATACACTTGAGTATAATAGTCTTACCATTTTCCATGATATCGCAGAACTCCTTGTACCGAACTCTACCATCCTCAGTGCGATAGTGTTGCACGATCTTGCCAATTTCCTCACGAGACAAGTGGGCTTGGGTGCCACAGCACAGGCTTAATCCACAAACAAACTATAGTACAAACAAAACAATATAATTAAATTTCGCCTGCTGAGAAAAAAAATCAATTTTTCCCTGCAAGCGCTAAAACTTTATATTGACACCTAAGACTTACACATTGCTACAGCCAAGCCAGATTTTCTTCAATACCTGAAGAGAACTTTTGATTCTATCTATAAGTATCTAAACTAAACCCTTCAGTCACAAGCATACTGAAGGGGAAAATTATTTCCGACTACTGTTAGCCCTGGACGGGACCCTCAACCCATTAGCCCCCAGCAAAAGCTTACAAATCACACACTTTTCATCGCATGACTCGTTTCCTTTCTGTTTAGTCCGAGTTACGCTTTATGATCAGAAAAAGAAAAAAGTTTCCCCTTAATTGTAAATAAAGATTAAGAAAATTTTCATTAGGACGCTCTGGTAGTCGTAACAATTCCAAATTATTATTAGGAACCTTGAGAAGAGAGAACGGCGACGACGGTAGAGAACACTAATGAATACAATAACGACAACATTCCGTGCTGGCCACCTGCATGCCGTTGTCTTGAAAATTACAACGTGAAAGCTTCAGTTTTGAAGATTTTACGACAACGAGAACGACCTACAGAAATATACCTTTTTCTTTTTCTTTTCACAAAGCATACCATAGGTAATCGAAAAGGTCAAGCAAGAAGCGTGTTTTTTTGTTAGCCGTCGTTGTCGGTGTTTCTGTCCTCATGTCTTTTTAGGGAGTTCAAGATACAAGTACCCCAACGCCGACGACAACGGCAGAAAACAATAGTGAATACAATAGCTGCACGTTGGAACTCACCGTTTGGGTCACCTGCACGTCGTCGACTTGAAAATTACAACGTGAAAGCTCAGTTTTGAAGTTTTTGCGACTACGAGAACGACCTACGGAAAATTATCTTTATCTTCTTTTACCTTTAAAACAACCACTTTCAACCTTTTCTATTTACAAAGCGTAGCTCGGACAAAAGAGAAAGCAAACCAGCCATACGTGATTGAAAAGGGCAAGCAAGAAGTGTGTTTTTTGTAAACCCTCGTCGTTGACGTTGCTGCTGTTTTTAAATTTTAAACACCCTCATAGCTGCAGGCTACCGTTTTTACGACTACGAGAACTATACCAACAGAAAATGTTGCCAGTCTTCATCTACACCTTTTTATTAATTCTTATCCCGCTGAATTTTTAAAAATGAAAGTCATAAAGTCTCAACAAAATTTCAAACTTCAGAATTAGTTGAAAAGAATGGAAATTTCCAGAAATATCTACTTGTAAAGACAAAGAAATGAATGGCCACTTTGTAGGTTCTCAAGTAGTGGTGTTAAAGTTAAAACAACTTTGTTGTTGTTTTTGTGAAACTGTGTTTAGCAGGATATAGGTTAAGAAAACCTCCACCTCGTTTTCTTTTCACAAAGCAGACAAAGAAGAAAGCAAACTAGCCATACTTGATCGAAAAAGGCAAGCAAGAAGTAGGTTTTTTGAACGAAGTGGCTATATAAGCGGTAGCCGCTCAAGGTCTTCAATAGACTAAATGAGCGGTAGTTTTCAAATTTCTTAAATAATGCGAGAAGTCATAACCTTCGAAAATAAATACTATTCTATTTTTGTTTAGAATCTAAAAGCGATTTCGATTTTGTATGGCCGTTGTAAGGTTTAAACCTGATGATGGTCAAGTCGACGGAAAACGTTTGTTATTTTGACATATCTTATAACATTTATAGCCAAAATTTTTTAAAAAAAGTATTGTTGTTATATAAATGTACTCATCTAGAACGTGATACCTGGTTCTCTGTGATGATGCCGCTTCGCAACTTGTCATGATCTCTGAAGAACTCGGTAGTTCTAATTCCATTCTTGAAAATTGCAACCTTGATCTTTTCGAAGATTTCCCGCAGGGTAGGGCTGCGAGGCTAAAAGTGGAAAGTTAAGGTTTTTGAGTTTGTTTTTGTAGATATCGTGGTATATTTTTCAACTTTAAACTATTAACCACATCTTTCAAAGTTATCAAAATTCAAAAAAACATTACTCAACATTTTTTTATTGGCACAGACAAATAAGCAAAGTGATTTCACAGTTTACACTTCTTGACAATTCTTTCAAAAATCATTCAGGTTTAATTTTTTCTTTCGTTGCAACTTTCCACCTGACCGATTATTTAAGGATCTGGGCCTGAAAAAGGGCTTGATGTCGTATAGATCAGTTGCTACATATGTCATACAAAGCACACAAGCAAGCTGTAGGTTGTTCAAACAAAGCGCTGAATAAAAATTATGCTTACATGGGAAGAATGAATACTTAGCTAGCGTCAGGCATCGGGAGCACCCGAAGAAGTTTGGCCAGACTGGAAGTATTTTTGTATTTTTATTTATGTTTCTTCAATGTACCTTTTCTAAGCTTTTCAACAAAATTAATGTGTGCTACAGTTACTTTTAAGTCTGCTGTAAGGTATTGTTTCCAAAAATAGCAACCCTACCACAAAAGTCAACTATTTCCCTGCCTGATATTGCAACAACCAAATAATTTAAAAAAATGTCAAGTGCCAATATTAAATACACTAGTTTAAAAAAAATGAAACAGAGTCCTTTATTGTCTAAGTTAACTTAAGTCAAATTCCAAGATTGGCTCCACTGCTAAATTGGAAAAAAGGGAGCTAGCTGACTGCACCATATTTGAGTCAAGTAGTGTAAGCCTAGCAATATTTCTCACCCTGGGGCCAAAATCTGTTGGTTCCTGCTTCTTGCTAAGTTTAGTAAAGTCGGCTTCATCTGCCATTGCTAAAGAGAAAATCAAAAGTTTAAGTCTAACAAGAGACAGAATGAAATTGAAATCCATTGTACCTCTAAAAAGCTCAAAACAGAAAGTCTTACAATTAACATAGAACCTCAAAATAACATATTGTAAGCATAATTATGTAGTCTCATCATTCACGAGGTGCATATAGCATTTAAATGATACTTCCTCTTTGAGAGAGCCATAAGTATGAACTTGTTACATGAAACGTATACATGGAAGGAAAGCTTTATGAAAACACTGGCCATTCTTGAATCAAATGCAATCAATAATGATAACAAGCAATTATGATAATGATAAAAAACATAAACTAGGGTTACCGAAAATACTCCAATTTTTGATGGGGTTTGTTAGAGCGAGGAGGCTTATTTAAAGATTGCCAAGAGCCAAAGACAGAAACACAACATATAATCCAGAAACCAAACAGATTTAATAGCAACTACAATAATTAGTTTATTAATTTGAGTTTCTCTAGCATTATAAGCACCACCATTCTAAAACTGAAACAGATAAAACAGTTGACAAAACATAATTTATTTGTGACACATGCCCCATATTAAGCTCCTTCGGATCGCCTTTATGTTGAGATTTGGTAGGGTGGGGGTGGGGGCTTATTCAAAACCTGAAGCTCTAGATTAGGGGCTTGTTAAAGAAGGGGGCACTTATGGTATATATATACATTTCTTTCACCTACCTTTCTGAACCTCCACAATGTCTTGGTGAAACAGAAAATAATCACACAAGCCTGCCCTGAATGGGTCCCTGTACTTCTTTGCTAACAGCCTTGTTTCACCCTCTGTGATGTCTGGTGGACCAGGAAAACTTCGATAAAACTAAAAGTGCACAAAAAGACAGTGAAGAGAAGACTTGAGCATAAAATTAACTGGCCTTGTGTTAACTGTCCAAAAGTTGTCGTGGTAATTCCTCAAACAAAAACTAAAGAAAACCAATTGTCTAACCAGTTAAGGAGAATTTTGCTTTTCATCTTCCCTACTTTACTTTGGTTTGATCAATTCAAAGTGTTTACAGTTTGTATATGTTATGCATATATGGAAAAACTAGATTCTGACAAACTGGCTGCAATTTAAGGAAAACCTTTTGATTCTTTTGCATTCTGAAATATTCACAATCTTGCTTTTCATCTTAAGCAGGCTGCTTTAATCCTTTCTTCCCCCAATAAAGACAATTAAGTGTCATGCTGCAGTACTTTAAATTCTCAAAACCGGGTTGACTTCATATTCTTCTTGCAAATCAGGTTGGGAGAATCTAGCTTTTTATCTTCAAGAGTGTACCTTGTTTGATCAATTTCCATTTTCTCACTACAAAATGACTTACTTTGTATGTGTTATGTAAGGAGAAGTTATAACTAAGATCTAACTCCTACCTGAGGTTCAGTTACCACACCAATATGATGCTTGTCAAAGTCAGCATAAGTATTTTTGATGTTAACTCCATGGGTCTTGTAGTATTGTGCCATGCGACACAAAAGCTCTCTGCACTTTGCTATTGAGGGAGGGCTGAGGGGACGTCTGTCCACTTGGTCACTGAAAAAAAAGGTTTAAAGGTATAAATCGCACAACCTGTGATAATTAAATTGTAAATTGTTGTAAGCCGATTGATATAATTATTCAAACTTTCAATTAATTTTTCCACTAGTACTACCATTCTTCAAAAGGTCAAAATGTTAAAATGAATAAATTAAAGGCATGAACTTCATTTATTTAGAAATATTTAAATCTTATTTACCTTGCTTTTGATCCAATTTTTTGAGTCTTGGGGTCTAGGCCCAAAGCATTTGGATCAAAATCTGAAATCAAAATAAATAAAAAACATATAATAATTTCATAAATCTAAATGTAGCCATTTTAAAAATAAGCAAATAAACTTTTAAAAAAAAACAACAAAGAGAACTAAGCCCCAACGGTAAGAATTGATTGTATTGACTAGAACCAATACTCTTCTCTCCTACCTTTCCTACCTGAATAAGATATTCTAAAACTATTTCAGAAGTTAATTCTGTGATTTTTCTTTGAAAATTATGTACTGCAATATTAAGTCTACTCCTCTGTTTACTACAAAAGTATTAATTATTAGTAGTTCTCCTATTACTACTATTATTTTTATGACTGTAATTATCACAATTATTTTTATTACTGTCTATACACAAATGTTGTAGTTTGATTTCAACTTCTGGTTTTAATTTTTGGAACCAGTTGACTTTTTTAAACTAGTTCCATTTTTTTTATTTGAAAAAAGTACAATTATAACTGACGATTAAAACTCTTTAACATACTTGTCATACGTCTTTATGTCAATCTAGAGGTGGCAGACAAATTGAAATCAACCATATAACAGACCTGCTCCTATAACTTCAACAAAATGTCTGTAGTTAACTCGGCCTTTCTGCCTTGGATCATTGCCATACTTTGACATCAGAACAGCATCTTCCTCTGGACTCAACACAATTCCAAACAATTGATCCAGACATCGGTCAAACTGTGGTTCTATATAAAATTAAACATTTTTAGAATAATAGTCAATACTTTAATTTTTGGGGTAAAAACGTTTGCTGTAACCAGCAAAAAGTGTTTGATTTATTTATTCATTTATTCATTTATCTACAGTTATTGTCTACACTTTTTAGAATTTGCATATTACAGTATTTATTTGTCAATTGTGACCTCTCGTGGTGCATGGATTAAACTTCACTTGTTCATGGGTCAGCCTCAACAAGTAAATTTGATATTCTCTCTTGTTGTACAAAAATACTTGCTTTTTCGGATTTTTGAATGACTATTGAACTTTTGCCTTCAAAGAACACTTAACACAAGGCCAGCACATGCAGTTGAATCTTGTGCCACTTGAGGACAAAATAATTATTAAAACAAAAACAGCCGTGATCCTCTAAAGAAATGATATAATAAACATATGTGTTTAAATAATATTTCAAAATTCATCATATGGGGTTAAATACTTACTTGTGATGTACCCAGTCCTTAATCTATCGAAATCCTTGAAGTATTCAGTCAGTCTCACATTTCTTGCATTCACAGCATTGCGCACTTTGTCTTCAATTAATTTATAATCACTGAAGGTACCCTGTAGAAGGAGTTTATGTAAATTATATAGCAAAAAATTAGGGATATATAGCATATCAATTAACTTTAAACATTTACTTCTAATAGTATCAGCACTACACTAATACTATTAACAATAACATTGATCATAACAATAAAACAGTATTAATAATTAGTATGATAAATTATGAGGTTTTACTGAAAAGAAAAAGAGCAAAAAACAAACAGACAAGTCTTGTTTACAAGATTTAACAAATTCAATGAAAAATTATAATTTACAAAGCTACAACCATTACCTAGACTGTTTCTACTTTTACTGCTACTAGCACTATTACTATTTCTTAAAATAACACTGCTTCTACAAGTATAAGTTTTTGCAATGATTATTTCATTTCTATTTTAATTCTCAAAGCGCCTTGTTGTCTTTTTTTGGGAATGTCTTTTCCTCTGTTTACCTGGAACTAAAATTTGAAGAACGAGACAAGACTAAGTTTGTTTTAAAACAAATAATTAAACAGCCTTTACTTCGACTACCAAATTTATAAACAAGATGGCTTACCAAGGTTTCACCTCCTGTACCAACTGCTGAAACCATATTTGCCTTTTAACTAAACTTATAAACCTGAAAAACAATAATATACGCATGGCTTTAAATCATGTGCAGACAAATTGGCTCTTTTTTTGCAAACTTTCTTGATGTAAATACTTTTTCCGATATGAACTGACAAGTATCAACGCCATCAATCGCTGTCTACCCTGTTATAAATTCTCTGAATGGATCAAATCTATCACACGACGCGTGTACACGGATAAAAACATACAATAAAATAGCTTTTGTCTTAAAATCTAGTAATGCCGTCAAGGTACTCGAAAGCTGACATTACAACGGAAGGCAGTTCTTTCTCGTAGTTAAAACGGACGCTTGTTAGCTGTGTAACATTAGCCCAAAAAGAGCGCCAAAAAGTGGAGTTACTCAAATTACTGATTATGAAAAAGAGTCTTTTCCGCCCGATCATACCTTCAAGTTTTTTTTTCTCCGGTTCTTTGAACGATGAAGTGAATTTTAAAGACGATCACGGGGTATCAACGAGATGTTTTCACAACATGCCCAAACTGACTTGGTAGTTGGTTCTGAAAATCAAAGACAAAGTGTTGACTGTTGCTATGTAACGAACCGCTGGAATAGAGACTCGCCGGCTCTTACCGAAGAGTTGTTGGACGAGTTGCCGCTATAGAGTTGTTTGTAGTTATGTCAAAATTTGATACTGATTATAGCTACATGATGTTTTTCGCTTTTAAAGAGGAGAATAAGGTTTATGTTTTCATTTTGAAGATGACAAAAAGTTTGTTTCTTGAATTAGTTTATGATTCGAGTGAAGCTCTTCAGAGCCCGTCAATTTTGCTGGTCAGCTGAGCTCGTTGCAGGGTTTCGGGCATGCGGAGTGGGTAGCATCTTTGTCCATCGCGCGCAAAATGGCGTCCGTTATGGAAAATTCACGTGTTGACCCTGCATCGCCAAAGCAAAAGAAAAGGAAGTTGTCCCATTTGAATAATGACCTAAATTCCAATGAATCTCCTGGTGAAAAACCCTGTTCGTGGTCGGAAGAACACATCCAATGCTTATTTCGCAGAATAGAAGCATTCGCAGAGAAAAAATCGGAGCCGAAGGAGAAGAAACGAGTTGCATACGTGTTTCCCAAGCATTTGGTTTGGGATGAAATTAAATTTGACACGTTTTCTGCTAAAGATTGTAAAGAAAAGTGGGGTAGGCTGTCATCAAAGGCACGGCGAACAAGGACACTGAAGGAAGTACTCGACGATACGCGTGAAATGCATCAACAGAAGAGTGAAGACGATTTGGTTAAGTCCACAAAGCTGAAGAAACCTGTGACACCGTTTTTTTTATACTTACAAACAAAACGTCAGGCTGAGGTTGAAAAACATCCAGAATTGAATAATATTGATATTACAAAACGTTTATCAAAAAAATGGAATAAGCTTTCAGAGGAAAAAAAGCAGAAGTACCACATGAAGTATGAAGAAAACATGAAAGAGTTTTATGAAAAGCAGACAGCTCACCTACTTGATTTACATCCAGAATTTACTCCGCCAAAGTCTGCTTTTGAGTTTTGGAGCATTGAGGAAAGGAAGGCAATCTTGGAGAAAAGGGGGGAGTTATCTGATAGGAAGGTGCAAAAAAAATTAAACAGAAGATGGGAAAAAGTTGAAGATGATGTGAAGGAAAAATGGGAGTTGAAAGCTAAAAAAGAAGCACAAAAATTTAGGGAAAGAATAATGAAGCATGACAAATTGAAAAACCAGTTAAGTAAATTAGAACAAGCTTGAAGCTTATTTTACGTGGAGCCCAAGATTTTATCTGTGATTGTAACAACAAGCAGAGCCTGGCTATTCAAAGAGCAAATTAGCTATCTGCTGGATAATAGCTATTAATATATTTCAAATCAGTGAACATCTTTTTTCGGGTACTCTGATTGGTTCCTGAAACAGTACATATCTAAGGATATTTACTGTTTTGAGAAAGCTGTCAAAATGGCGACTCGTTTTGTGACTATCTCAGAAGAGGAAATTTGTGAAACAAATGATTCAGCCAATCCCTTTGAACACAAAAAAGGCTACTAAATCCCAGTGTTGGTGCCACTTCATGTCTCTCTATCTACCGCTAATCCTAAAAAAAACTTAACTTTATTTATCGTTGTTACGCTGGGAGTGGTTACCCATTCTCCTAAGCCAGTGGCTTATGTTTAATTTCTCGATGACAGAGTTCTTGGTGTGAAAGTCGGTTTTATCCCTTCCACTTCAAGGGAAAATTGTTTAATAGCACGTATACATTGGAGATGATGTATTTGACCCAAATGCCTCATTTTAGCTCTAATGAAGCCCTATTTCTTCTGTGACTTTGTTTGCTTCATTGTTGTGATTGCCATGAGTGTTAGATTAAAAAGCACTAGCTGACATGCACAAACTTGAAAGCAAAGTGATAAGGTTTAATTAGTGCTCATTAAACTGAAACTGAGGCATTTTGGATCAAATACATGAACTCCAATATTGGCCTTTGCTTTCACTTGCAAATCAAGGATTGTTTAAGTTTATTGATTTTTTCATCTATGGGGTAAAATTGAATCAAACAACTTAAATTTCCATTTGACTGCTGAAAATCAATGGTACTTATCCTGCAGATAGTTTTTTTTTATTCTTTGAACAACTTGGGCCAACATTTTACTCCCATGCATCTATAAGCTGTATCATTATTGCATATGGTGAAAATAACAGTGCAATGGTAGGCATCCCAAACATAAAAAAACGTATCCAGAGTTCTTTGTAGTGGTGAATAATTTTAGCAAAGACAATATTGCTGCCACAGTAGCGAGTTAATCTTTGTGAGTTTTCTGCTTTTAAAGTTATTAGTGTCTGCTTTTAGGTAGGATTAGAGAGCCTCTAACTAAACAACATTTTATTTTTGAAATAATACATTTGCATTGAGTTTTAAAATATGTGTTTGTAAATTGAAACTAAAAACATAGGTGTTGTTCTTTTGGTGTTGTACTAAATCTTTGTCAGTTATATGCAACATTCTTTATGCTGAGATATGAATATAATGATTGACCCTTGCAGTCCAGTTGTATTTGTAAATTCTCCTGGCTAGAATCCATATCTTTCACTGAACGAGTTTGGGAGAATTTTACTTTCCATCTTCAAAATTCAGCTTTTTTTAAATCAATATCGTTTTCTCATTACTAGATGTCAGAGAACTTAGATGTTGATAACTGACTGGAGGATCAATATTTTCATTGAAATTTTGATAGTTTCAATGAAGAATTTTTTTATGTTTTTATAGAACTGAGCTCTTGTTCGGAGTTCAAGGCTGTATGCTCTTGTAATATCATAGCTTATTTTTTAGATTTTCCTTAGAAAATAAATAAATGGCATATTTTATTGTGACTAGTTGAATTCCTGGGGAAAAGAGGCTGCAGTTCACCCAACACTTTCAGTTCCAAATATGTAAAATGGTCACTTTCATGTTGCTAAATCTCACTGAAAGCATACTTGATGTTTTGTTGAATGTTTGATCAACTCCCACTTTCTCATTACCCAATGTTTTGGAGAAGTTAGATGTTGATAAACTGGCTGGGGCTGAAAGGGTTTATATGTGTTGTGTAAGGTGAAGTTAGATGCTGATAAACTGGTTGAGGCTGAAAGGGTTTATATGTGTTGTGTAAGGAGAAGTTAGATGCTGATAAACTGACTAGGGCTGAAAGGGTTTATATGTGTTATGTAAGGAGAAGTTAGAT
>JAOBAT010008149.1:0-10477 GCA_026413305.1 Hydrozoanthus tunicans | reverse complement strand
AGAAGCAGTTCATCAGTACTTCTTCAAAGATCTGTACCAAAGGCTGCATTCTTAGTCCTTCTTCTAAGCCCTCGGTTTTCCTACTTTTCTCCTACTTTTCCCCTCGAAATCCTTCTTTTGTCGTACTTTTAAAAGAATTTTGGTCCTACTTTTCTCCTACTTTTTCACCTGGGTGTGCTTGAAAGCTTGTTATTCTATAACCGGCATACTAAATGTGTTTGAAACCCAAGGAAATTGTTTTTTGATTGTTAGTTTGTTTGTTCAAAGTAATGTATCTTCAAAGATAATTTAAGTAATAGTAGTAATGATAATAATGATAATAAATTATAATGATATTAATTATGATACAAAACATTTGTATAGGGCCAGTAAGGGCTTGTATTAAATTGTACCGTGTTAAAAAAGGCAACCAAGATAAACTACCATGACTACTTCTTATTGTAATGGATGAGGTACTTAATAATACTCTCAAAGATGTATTGTAACAATCGCATTTTGCACACGTACAGTATGACACTAAAATGTTTTTCTTGGTTGTTTATGTGACAGTTCGCTTTTTGCCTATCTAAAACATCAAAATGGTTTTCATTAGTTGTAACAATCACTTTTTGCTCATATATGAGATCATCAAAATGTTTTTTTGGTTGTTTAAATGTAAAATCACTTTTTGCACATGTATGACATCAAAATATTTTTCTCGGTTGTTTATGCAACAATCGTTTTTTTGCACATGTATAACATCATCAAAATATTTTTCTCGGTTCTTTATGCGTTAATCGCTTTTTGCACATGTGTGACATCATGTTTTTCTTGGTTTATGTAACAGTCGTTTTTTTGCACATGTATGACATCAAAATGTTTTTTCTTGGTTGTTCATATAACAATCGCTTTTTGCACATGTATGACATCATCAAAATGTTTTTCGTTGGTTGTTCATGTAACAATCGCTTCTTGCACATGTATGACATCAAAATGTTTTTCGTGGTTGTTTATGAAGCAATCGCTCTTTGCACTGCACATGTATGACGTCATCAAAATGTTTTTCATGGTTTTTTATGTCACAATCGTTTTTTTGCACATGTATGACATCAAAATGTTTTTCTGGTTGTTTAGTGGGGCAGATGGGCTTCTCAGAAAAATGTGAGAAATGATGATGGTAATTATTTGTCTTTAGGCCGACAAACTTGATGTAATTGGTACAGACAACAACATGCTGAAGAAACAAGAGCTCCTACCTGGCACCGCCTATAAGTTCCGAGTAGCGGGAATCAATGCCTGTGGCAGAGGCCAGTTTAGTGACGTGTCTGCATTTAAAACTTGTCTTCCAGGTACTGCTTCTCTCTACCCGATATAAATCTACTCTCTCTCTCTATTTGAATGACAAGATTAAAGTGCTACTGAAGCAAAACTATCAAACTAGTTTGAAATACCGAAAATTAAAGTTTGACTGGTATAATATCTGTTTAGACACTTGTTACCGCTTTTTTAATTTCGCGAGATTTTACAAAGACTAACTAAATGTCTGTAACTGACTCGAGTTACAAAAAGGATCCCAGCCAAAAAACATAAGCATGATTGCGATTTAAAACGTTCGAAAGCTGCAAATCAAAACTTGAACACTGAAACCTACTTAAGTTTAGCGATGCACGCGAGCATTGCTTGCGATCGAAAATGCTCGCGAATTTTGCGCGAGAAAAATTAGAGTAGATCGCGATCACGGTGCGATCAAATTGAGAGCAGATCACGACCAGTGACCGCGATCTGCTCGCGAGATGATCGCGATAAATGTACATATGATTCTGAGCGGCACTGTATTTTATTAAACTTTCTAAGCACATAAGATATGTGTGAAGTTATATGATTTGACGGCGGGAGAGCATTCTCAGCCAAAACATAAACGCAAAATTCTATCAATGTTTTGAACCTTTACTTCGGTTCGTCTTCCCATTTGGCTTTTACTTTCTAAGACACTACATGACTCAAGCCAAGGCATCCCTCAGGGATCCAGAAACACGTTGCTTATTGCTCACCTCTAGTTTTTTAAAAAAAATTTAATATGGACTTAAAATGGTTAGGTGACCACTTTTATCCATTAGCAGTTGAATAGAAGTGTTGGAAAAGCCCTAAGAGCTATAAAAATACCAATGAAAAATGGCTTCATTTTAAAAGGTGTGCGTTGGTGTGGATCCTTATCCAATTTTTCTCGAGTTGTAACATGCAGCCATGTTGAGCCTGTTGCTTCCTTTTTTATCAAGTTGTGATTGACTATCTCAACAATTTCGTTTTATGATTGGTTGATAAATCAGTACAGTGCAATTATGAACTCCAAATGATCGAATTTATGCAGAAATATTGAAATGTAAGAATTAATCAATCTGCAAGCATCCTCAGTTGTTTTAAATGGATAAATGTTTTTTATCTTTCTCCATTTATGTTATCTCTTTTTTGTAATTTGTCATTTTACTCTTGTTTTCAGGTTTCCCGGGTGCTCCTTCAGCAATACGGATAAGTAAGGTAGTGATGATCATTCCAGTTGAATAGTCTTGAATATACATCTTCATGCAAACCTTCTCCTGGCTCCCTAGTTTGACTTATAAGTACACTTTACACAAAGTATAAAAATTTAGTAGTGAGAAGGTTGGGAGGTGATTCAAAAGCAAACAACTGGAGATGAAACGTAAAATCTTTCAAAGTTTTGAAGATAAACGACTTCGTCCAATTTGGGAGAATTTACCTGCACAGTGTATTTCGTGTTTGAGGCTGAAAGGCATTCATGGCAAAATACTAAAATATCACAGGTGTAATGAGGCAATATATTGCTACCATATGGAAATGGTACACTGAAGGCGTCATTAAAGTTTGACAAATGAGAAAGAATTTAGAGCTGAACCAGTCTTTTATTTGACCAATCAAAAACTTTGTTTCATCTTTGCAGTTATACCAACAGAAGCACCCCCAATTTTAGTGAAAAAATAAGCACTTAACGAAATGTCTTAACGGAATCACAATGGCCTTAATTACAAGGTTTCAGATATAGTTTTTTATGGTTTTGTTGACGAGTTTCGCACAATGTTATTTTCCTTGTTTAGTTGCCCCTAACGTTTTTCTTTTGCACTTTATTTTTTCTTCGAATTTGCAAATATTTTCCAACTGAAATGATGAAATTACAGTAGAGTCCACACTATGAGTAACTTGTTTATCTCGACATTAGGTGATCCACGTGAGCCGTGCAAGTAGAAAGATTTTTTTAAAAGAAACTTATTTTGACATCAACCTTTCTTTCAGAATGTGGAAGGAGCGCACTTATCCTGGGAGGCTCCCTCAAATGCCGCAGGAAATGTGACAGAGTATTCGGTCTACTTGGCCATTCGAAGTCAAGCCCCCAACCAGTCAGATTTAAAAGAAGTTGGAGGCATGGGCCCCACCAATACTCCAGTCCAGCTAGCATTTGTACGGGTTTACTGTGGGCCTCAGCCAACCTGCACAGTCACCATGGCAACTCTGCAGAATGCACACGTAGATTACTCGACCAAACCTGCTATAATATTTAGAATTGCTGCACGAAATGACAAAGGGTGAGTGTGTCGAAATTTCTCCACCCGTTATGTCCGTGGGCATACCAGGGACCACTTCCAGGAAACCCCTGGAAATTGCAACTATACTTGTAGGGCTCTAGAGAATCCCTGGGGAAAAAACGTTTTTCTTTGCAATGCAGGAGTTCTCCTGGAATAGTGCGGAGTACTTTTCTGCTCAAAAACATAAAACTTGGCGTTATTTTCGTTTTGTTAAACTAGCAGGATTTTCTTTGATTTCACCAAAAAAGAAAACTTTGGGCTAAAAGCTGCAAAACTTTTTGTGCTTATTAAATATGTGTGATGACACTTGTTTGCCGAGACGGGAGATCAATCTCATTTTCCCAGTCAAACTCGTGTGGTCATGACGAAGTTTTGCGTGGTAGGTCGCCCAGTGTTTGACCAAAAATCTTTTAAGTTCGCTGTAAACGCTAGAATAGAGCAGCTTGGAGTCCTTTCGAACTTTGAGACGTCACAATTCGTCGTCGTATATTTTTACTTTCATGCACTGTTTTTGAAGCTTATTTCGGGGACTTAAAGTTGGACAAGTAAGCACTTTAAGCCATTTACATTCGAATAGAAGTGTAGGAAAAGCCCTTACAGGCTTAAAGGTATAAGAATACCACTGAAAAAATGACTTCAGTGGCACTTCTTTAAATACATTGATAATGAATATACATATTAACTCTTTCAGCCCTAAGGCGTTTGTCAACATCTAAATTCTCCTTACAGTAAAGAAAAGAAAACAAACTGGTTAGTGCTGAGAATACAAAATTCGATCATCCACCAAAAACTCTTGAAGATGAATTTAGAAATTCTCCCAAACTTCTCATGGAATACTATGGACTAAATTTGGGAGAATTTACAAACTAACGTGCTTGAAACTGCTGCTCTACACAGTCTTTTGCCCTCTGAACCCAAAACTTTTTAACATACTATACACCGGCCAATAGCTTGACAGCATTAGTTTTTTCTACCTCGTTCCTTAGTTATGGTCCAGCAACACAAGTAAGATGGCTCCAGGATGCCAAGGATCTAAAAGATGGATCTCTGGTTGTCAAGAGCGCCAACAAGAGGTCGGCGTCAGACAAGTAAGTATTGCAGTGAACAGTAACAGGAAAGAAAGATAGTCAGTGATTACCAAAGGTTGTATTGTGTACCGCCAAACTTGTTTACTGTAAAATGTGGGTTGTTTGTCTTAAGTTTCTTCCAGTTGTGTCCGAATTGAGCTTTGAGTATCTTGACAAAAGTCCTTGAGAATGTTATCAGAGATAATAGTTTACTTAGTACTGTAAACGTTGGCCGTGGTGATGACGATAAATCATCGTGATGATAATCGAGACGATAAATTTCGTATGATGATTGCGATGATGATTTTTGTCGTCTTGATAAGTCTCGTATAATGATTATGATTGTAGTTGTTATAGCGTTGACAAATCTCGTATGATGATTTTGTAAATGACAAATCTTCGGTGATGATAAATGATAATGATGTTGGTTGTTTATAGTGCTGATAAACCTTGGATGATGATAAATGATAATGATAATGATGTTAGTTGCTTATAGTGCTGATAAACCTTGGATGATGATAGATGATAATGATAATGATGTTAGTTGTTTATAGTGCTGATAAACCTTGGATGATGATAAATGATGATGTTGGTTGTTTATAGTGCTGATAAATCTTCGATGATGATAAATGATAATGATAATGATGTTGGTTGTTTATATAGTGCTGATAAACCTTGGATGATAATAATGAATGTAATTGTTATAGATTGATTGATTGTTATAGATTGATTGTTATTGATTGTTAAGTCTTAGATGATAGTAATTGTGATTGTAACAGTGATAAACTCTGTATGATGAAGTTGATTGTTGTAATGTTGATGATAAACCTTGAATGATTTTTACAGTGATGATAATGATGATGGTTGTTATAATGATGACAATAACTCTCTAATAATGGTTATTATAATTATTATGATTATAATCTCGTATGATGACAGTATTGATTTTTGTAACGCTTAAATGATAAATTTCGGATGATGCTGATAGTAATAGTTAAGTAGGTGTCTGGGTTATTTACCGCTCTACAATCTAAGCGAAGTCTCGGTATAATTAAAACTCCGTATATGTAGTAGCACTGACACAAACGTGTCTTCTTTGCTCAAAGGTCTGGCGAACCTTCAAAAAAAGTGAAAAGGGAAAAAGAAAAAACGAAAAAAGAGAAAGAATCAGAAAAGGAGGAGAAAGAGAAGGTAAAAGGCGATGTGAAGACGAATGACAAAGAAATGGCACAATCAGCCGTTAGTGACGAGAAAAATGTTACCAAGAAACCAAGCGAATTAACAACAAAACAGTAGATATTAATTTTATTTTAAGAGTTTTATACAAGATCAAATGGTGTGACAAACAGTCCACTCCATTATAGACATTCCTATCCTTGTGATAAATGCATACGTTATGTAGTCCGGGCCGAGTGTTTGTTTTGGGGAGCTTTTAGCCCGGAACCGGCAACAGAGTGCGTCACTCCCCGATGCCTGCAAGAAACTATGATAAAAGGCAGCCATTAGTTAAACTACTCATTAACTTTATATTATTGTTGTGTTTAACCTGCATTTTGGATTAGAACATCCTAGGGATGGAGGGGGAGGGATCAGCAACTTTTAACTTATCCTTTTCAGTTTTTGATTATAACTGTTTGTTAGACTAGAATATTTTCGGGTAGTTTTCTGTTGCTTTTTGGGATTATTGTCGTCTTTTGCTTTTCGTGTACGAATATGATAACAATTAATTATATCAGTTAACACTTTGCAGCAAACTGTTATATGCTATCTTGTGGTATCAACAAACTGTTATATAATATCTTGTGATATTAACAAACTGTTATATAATATCTTGTTCTATCGACAAACTATTATATGATAGCTTGTGATATCAACAAAGTGTTGTACAATTTTATGTGATAACAATAAGCTTGGAACACAGCAAAACTTTGATAGATAGTATTGCTGTATTGCTTTCGGTGGGCTTCGTGTTTCATAAGAAATTAATCGAAGTTGACGTCCTGATAAGATGAGCTTCACACACAGCATTCCTAGAGAGTATTTCTAATGTATATATACCGACAAAACCTTTTATCTAATTAACTTGTTGACGTAGTCTTTACTGAATGAAAATGAGAGCTGTTTTTGTCTCTTTTTCGGGTATCTTGGTAAGACTATAATAATCGCCTTAGGCGAACATGTTAGTGTAACTTCATCTTTCCGTCGCCAATTTTACAGACAGTGTTGAGCCTTGCACAATGAATGCTTCTCAAAACCTTTTGGCGATAAGTTCCATGACACTTTAGAATCAAGTGGTATGTTTTCTCATAGTTCTCAGTCCTGGCCCTAACAGTTTTGTGTGTTGACACTAAGTAAACAGATCCTCACAGCGAGTTTAACGTTTCGCCCCAAAGGTGTTAGGGTTGTGCGGAGAAGGGTACATGGTGATCTGCTTCCCTATATCCTTTCCGGGTTGACTTTTGTCATTGCAGTCAATCGAGATATTTGAAAAAGGTAGAGCAACAAATCTCAGAATAAATCAGTCAAAAGGGTGCATAAGTTGATACCCTTATAGAAAGATACATTATTTCACAGCACCCACCCCCTCCCTCCCCCATACCATCTCTGACTTGAAAAGCCTTGCACGGTTGTAAACATCAATTTACCAATGCCAACCTTTCTTGAGCAAAAGAGATCAGTGGTTGGTATTTGTCCATTTCTGGCATCTTTCATTGGGCAACAACAACAATAATTTGTAACTTGTGTTTACATATAGATTTTTAAGAACGAATGATATGCACCCTGAAAATAGTCCATTAACTAATCGAGTCAGACTGCCAACTGTGCAAGTCCAAAGCAGAAATAACCGTGGAGCTCTCGTGAAACCACAAGTGCTTATTTTGCATGAATAATTTTTACAGTAGCTTGTGGAAAGCTTCTTTTAATTCCTAGTTGCTGCTATTATGGTCATTAATCGATCGTTGTATGTGAAATGAAGTTCTAGTTTTAAAGTAGTGCGAGTCATACTCCCGAGTACATTTTTTAAAAAAAGGCTTAAACAACTCGAGCTAAGATTCCGTATTATTATCATCGGATATTTTTTATTAGTTGTTATTAGTGAGATTAAGCGCCGCGTTTACGTGAGAAGGCAAACGTCAATTTGCCGTCTGACATTCGCCGTGTTTTTGTCTTTTCTTGGTTTTAGCTTCACGTTGAAGTGAGCCTCAAGCGAAAACATCAGTGACTCAATTTAAATTGGAAACTATTGTCAATTAAATTAAAAGCGATTAAATTCTTATTATGAAAGTACATATTAACAAAGAAAAGAGATTTTTACTGTTTGTCACAATTAACAATTGTTTGATTTCCGTTCATAAGAATTGCCAGTTGGCACTTGGCTGAACAATTTCTTGTGTTGCTTCTTCAATGTAGCTAACTGAACATTAAGTATAACATCCCTTTACCTTTTTTACGACTTAAATCCTATTTCTATGCTTGAAAAAAGATCAAAAAACCTCATATAAATACCAAACACAAAAACCCTTAACTTAGCCTACGTACGGCAAACGTGAAAAGGCAGACGCGGGAAAGTCTTGCTGACGTGATCACATTTCACGTTTGCGTCTCGCATATACGCGATGCAAAATCTCCCTATTGGCAACAGAGACGAAACTTAGCGAGTTTTTGCACCATGCTAGACCTAGTTGTCCGTTACTGATCTCTTCTTAACCAAGTGTTCTGCCAGCTTCAACTTGTCCGCTGGAAACACACAATTATCTATTCCCTAGATTATCGAAATTGTTTCACAAATCGATAGTCCTCGATTACGTTAGAGATGGCGACTTGTATGTTTTGCCGTAACTCGTAGCTCATAAACGTCTAAAATTGCCCATAAGAACGCATAGAGATAATCTAATTCGACACACACAGTGTTGTTGATACAAGGTAGAGATTTGGCAGTCGTCACCTTCCCTGAGCTTTTGAGGTTCTCTGTGAATTGTAGTAAAACGTACAGCCGATATCTTTTTCGCAATCTTCAACTGATGACAAAACGGGATTGCAGTCGTGATGTAACTGTTGCGTTGTCGTTACTCTAAATACGAACAACTAGGTCCAGCAATTGTTTTAGACACAGCATTATACCTGCATGTCGAAAATCTCTGTCATCAGAGGTAGAATTCTGTAATATAGCAGTACTTTCTATAACCTAAGCTTGTAAAAACAGCAACTTTCTAGATACATAATATTCCTATTGAAATAATATTTAAGTTTATTGTACAAAATAGATTTTGTTTCGTACTTTTACAAATATGTTTCGAGCCATTAGTACATCATACATGAGTAATGTAGATATTCTAAAGATATATCGTTATTGATTTCACGTCTTGTAAGTGTTGATTCAGTTTGCTGTATTTGTATTTTGCCTAAGAAGTTTTACAGTCAACAGTTCTTAAAAGGTTTGGGAAGGTTGATTTTAGAATGGTAATTTATGCTTCTTTTTAGAAACCCACCCACTAAACCTTAGTATTGTAGATGCAACAGATTTTGCGATGTAAAAGGTGTTAATTTTAAAATCAATGTCTTAAATTTTTAATGCAAAAAAAAAAACAACTAGAAAATGTGGACTTCAGGGCCCAGTTGTTCAAAGACTAATTAGCGCTAACCCATGCAGGGTTAGATTTTCAACCTGTGTTCCTGTTTCCAACCATTTAGTGGATGTTTCAACCTCTGGTTTTGGAAACGACAATTTTTTTTCTCGGAAAACAAATCTTTCCTTAGGTAAAAAAAATACTGCTTGAATTTAGGCCAACCCAGGATTAAAGTTAACCATCCTTTGAACAACCCCGCCCAGATTTTTAGTCGATGGATCAACCACCGTAGGAGCTTTCCTGAGGAAGTAGAAAAAAACCCGCACTTAAGAACCCAAAGATGAAACTTAGGTTCAGAAATAGTTATTTATTTCACTTGGAGAATATTTGTTTTCTGTTCGATATATGCCCCCAATTAAGTTTCGTTAGCATTTGTATTGCCCAATTGAGGATTATTGCTCGTTTGTGAAGTGTTACGAAGACCTGTTTCGAACGTCGAACTTCGCATAAGCCGAATCTAATGCTAATGGTCATTTTCTATTGTTCCAGCGCATTTACAGTAGAGATTCGGCACATACAAAGTTTGACGTCTGAACTGGGACTAAGTATTGTAATTGGAATCGGCTGTGTTTTGGCGAGCTGATATGGTGTCCTCGGATAAAAAAGTTCTTAACGTTTAGGCGAGTTCTTTAGTGTGTAATCGTAACATTTGTACTAAAATGAAGTAACTAAGAGAAGCTGACAGAAACTAATGTTGAATATGGAGTTTGTGCACGGACTTCAACGTAAACGTCAGTACGGACTGGGCATAATTTTGCATCTCATCAAAGCTCTTACTTCGTACACGTGTTTATTTCCTGTCGTGTTTGTGCGGTAAAAGAGCGTTACTAAAGAATGGGCGAATTGACTTCAGTTGAATAATAAATCGTCTAAAACTGTGCAACTTTTTAATAAAATGTTTACTCTGAACAAGCAGACTCGGAAATTTATCTTTAGTATTACAAGTACGAAGCACGAACTATTGAGTAGAACTTAGAAGCGAGGCATATTTTGTTATAGAATGAAGATTAGAAGCGAGGCTTATCCTCTTAGGAAGTGGAGTTAAGAAGCGAGGCTTACCCCCTTATGGAGTGAAACTTAGAAGCGAGGCTTATACTGTTATAGAATGGAGCTAAGAAGCGAGGCTTATCCTCTTAGGAAGTGGAACTTAGAAGCGAGGCTTATTCTGTTATAGAATGGAGCTTAGAAGCGAGGCTTATCCTCTTAG
>JAOBAT010008138.1:0-10477 GCA_026413305.1 Hydrozoanthus tunicans | reverse complement strand
AAACTGCGGCCGAAACCAAAGCGGGGCTGGTTGGTTTTCCCCCTACTGTAAAAAAACCTTTACTTAGATAGAAGAAATGATAATAATGGCAACAAACAAGAGGGGACTGGCACTGCAACCAAAACACGTAACATTTCAAAATGGCGGCGCGTGGGAAATTCAAACAGTGAAGATGGTCAAACTAAATGGTCTTGACAGTTAAGATATGCACACAATTATCAAATCCGAACTGTTGGTATGGGCACAGATTTAACAAAGTTTTATCTTAGACCAAGAACGTCTTTTTGCCGATGACCTCTTTAAATATGTTGAAGCTAGAGTAAAAGTGAAATCAGGAGCTAGATAACCAACCGAGGTATTCTATCTTCTATTGTGTTGCAACCATTCGAAGTACGTTCCTTTTTATATGAGGTAGCCATTGAATAGTGATGGCTAAATTTGTTTCTGACTTCTTCTTTGTCTTACTAGCCCCCAGGCTCTCCTCCTCTATCAATATTTTCCTTTGAGAAAGCATTTCACGGAAGGACGTTTGGTGAGTAAACATTAGTACACTAATAATAATAAAAACAATAATAATAATAATAATAATAATAATAATAATCGATTGCAGTTACACCAAAATAGAACTATGATAAAACCTTTAAAGTGCCTATCAAGCATATTTTTTTACTTTTTGGATTAAAACTGTTGTCATCTGTGAACTCAAAATTCAAATAACCAAAGAAAATTTCCACGTCTAACTATGCTTTTTAATCACAAAAAGATCGGAATGTAAATTTTGACCGAGCAGGCCGGGGACTGGTAACCTGTGACGTAGCAGCAGTGAGTTATGTGGTTTTTGTCTAAAAATATCTATTTCTGTTAGAAAATGTCATAGAATTTTTATTTCAAACATTCTCAAGGGAATAATTTATTGATTAAAGTTACAACAAAGTGACTATTGTAGCCAAAATTGAATTTTTTGAGATAAAAAAGACTGTCTCTGCTTCTTGCCTCCTGCTACGTCATCATTGCACGCTTCAAGTCTAAAAAATGTAACAGGAATGTAAATGTAACCATAAATCATAAAATATTTTGAAAATTTTTTTTTCACCTATATTCCTCATTTAGCAAGGTCTATCCACGGAAGTAATAAAAAGTTTCACTTCACAGGCACTTTAAATTTTGTAAAACCTATTAGTAGGGTTAGAAACGGAAGTTAGTCAAGCCGCTTCATTAAATATTATGTTCAACACCTTTCAAATTGCTCTCTCTGCTCTTAGGTGCACTGACATGTACTCGCAGCAAGCCGCTTTATCGAGCTGATTTCCCCTTATTTGACTGGCCTTCGGCTCCGTTTCCCTATCTGAAATATCCATTGGAAGAATATAGGCACGAGAATGCAGCGGAGGAGGAGAAATGCCTTAAAAAGGTTTGGGTGTTTTATTTTGATTCAGAGATTCGTCACCAGTAGAAAAAAGATTGTTGTTAGGTAACTTCCTTGACTTTCAACCTAAGTGGACAAGCTAAACTTTTTTTTAGTTTCTATGAATATTGTTTTAAATTGATTTCTTAACATCAGTGATTTTTTTTCCTGACAGGTGCGGGACGTCATTGACAAGTGGAACAAGGATGGGAAACCTGTGGCAGGCATACTAGTCGAACCGATCCAGGGGGAGGGGGGTAGGAACCCATGTTTTTTAATAAAAAAAGGTCAATAATGTTAATGACAGCGTGATGGCATATTTAGATGAATCTGGCCTGACCGAGTTAAAAGTATCTGATATACCTAACCAGTACAACACACCCACTACCACTCACTCTGATCCACGAAAACATCCACAAGGTTCCAACGTTCCGTTTTAGACCTAAGATTTCCGTGCATCGGTAAAAATGAGGCGAGCCCTTTCATGCGTCATTGGTAAGAGTGAAGATAAGTGGTATTCCGTGTTGGTTGTCTGCCCTGTGCTAGTAACTGATCTCCTGCAATAATGCTTTGCCCCGCAGGTGACAACCACGCTTCTGCTGAGTTTTTCAAAAGACTACAGGAAACTGCTAAGGAAGTAAGAGATGGTATTCACTTAACGATTCATTCAGTTATGATGGCCGAGTGGTTAGCGCTCTTGCCACCCACCTCTATGGACCCGGGATCGAATCCAGTATTTTGCATGTGGGCTTAGGTCTGTCGATCTCAATCTGACTCCGAGGGTTTTTCTCCGGGTACTCCGGTTTTCCTCCCTCGACAAAAGCCGTGCTCCACGGTCGTGCATTTGCTACCGCAATTGTGTATGTGTTTGTTTTCTTTGTGTGTGTGTAATAAGTGCGCCTTCCTTCCAGCCCGACCTAACTCAGCTACATCAAATGCTTTGCATTTCTGTGCATGAAAGCATGCAAGTAAGGATATTAGCTAGCTCGATATTATTCTGATAGTAAACACCCCGAAAGCTCAGCAGCAAGAAGCACCAGAAAGAAATGTGACACACTTTTGATTAAGGCCTTAAAGTCTACTTAATGTTAAAGATTTGTGACATGTTGGTTTGAACTCACCAATTTAGGTTGGTGCTGCCTTTATTGTGGACGAGGTACAAACCGGCCTTGGTTGCACAGGAAACTTCTGGTAAATGAGTACCTTAACACTAGTTTCGTCCCCAACCAGTTTATCAACATCTAACCTTTCTTTACTTAAGAAGAGGAAAAGAAGATGATAATTGGTGATGAAAACACGGGATTTGTTAAAACCAAAATGTTTTAAAGATAAACGTTGGTCTACTTAGCTTCAAATGGGTTAGGGTCAGGGTTTTGAGTATCTAATGATGTTAGTTACCACTAATTATACCGTAATTATGCATTTCGTTGTGGAGCCTACAAACATTGGGGCCTTCTAGAGGCTCATGATTTTAGCAACCTCACTTGCACTGAATATACTGCATGTAGTTATGCATTCTTTATAGGGCTCACTAACGTTAGGGCCTTCTAGAAGCTTGTGGTTTTAGTAACCTCATCTACACTAACTATACTGTCCTTATGCGTTCTTTATAGGGCCCACGAACATTGGGGCCTTCCAGAAGCACCCGATATCGTAACTTTTTCAAAGAAGATGCTGACTGGTGGATTTTACTACAAGTCCGATTTCAGAAGCCAATTGGTAAGGCCAGAGGACTGTACAGTCAATAGTTGAACGAATATATTGAGCTGCGTTTCGCGTCGAAAAGTATTGGCGCAAGACCATCGAAGCTAAGAACCGTCCAAATATTGATTAAAAGTTGACTGTCTGATTTATGAGATGCTCAGTATTAAGCAACACAATCCTTGTCTTGATGTACAATCAGACTCGATGAAGGCTAAGGTTTTCACTTCAATTCCTTTGAACAATATCAACTATCTTGGTTTATATTCCTTGTATGCAACTTTGAAAATAAATCTCTTGAACATGATGGCAGAATGCCGTCGAAACGTCCAGCTAATCACTCTTTCTTTTGATTGTCATATCAAAAGCCAATCTTATAAGTATTGACTCAAAGTACAACAAAGCAATTGCGTTGTTACGTTGCCAATTGGCTATCTAATCGGTAAGTAACTAGTTTCAACTACATCTAGCTCCAAATTACTGTGCGTTTCAAAACTAAAGGTTTAGAATTATTTTACTTGCCAAATTTTGGGCAATACGTTTTAGTTTTGTGAATTTGTTTTATCAGTCGGCAAACCAGTTTTTCTAAGTTTTATTTTTGCCTTGGTTTTTCAGCCCCTTAGAATTTTTAACACGTGGATGGGTGACCAGAGTAAGCTCATACTACTACGTGAGGTGGTGCGAACTATTAAGGAAGAGAATCTTCTTGAGCTCGTCCGTGAGTCTGGTCAAGTGCTATTACAAGGGTTGACTGACCTGCAGGTACCAACAGATCTTAACCTAACGAAGTTTTTTTTTATTGTACTTGTTTTTAAAAGTTAGTTACCTTCCATTTATTTTGCTGGATAATGAAGACCACAAAACCATGCAGAAAGTTTAGTTCCCTTTTAATATGTTTCTGTGAGTCAAGACTGCAATACCTCCGTTTTTGTTATCAAAATAATTTAAGCCGCAGGTCCCATCCGGATCAAAATTGAGACCTCAGAATCGACAACGAGGAGATAATACGAGTACGATTTTTTGCAGTTCGTCACACTGAGCCTGCCGGAATTGCGAAGAAATAACTTCATCTCATCGTGTTGCCAAAACTCGTTCTGGTCGTCTTGTTTACAACGAGATAGCAAAAAAAACTCGGCGCTTGAACTACGAGATTTTGGCAACACATCGAGATGAAGTTATTTGTTCGCAATCGTACTCGTACTTGTTGAATCTGAAGGTATCGAGTGTATCTTTTAGAGTGACAAACTCTTTTATCTTAAAAGGTACACTCGATTAAAGAGTGACTCAGATCATCATCATCAGGTTTTTCACTCTTAAAAGAGTGACAAACTCTTCTTCATGCTATTAGTACGGGAAACACGAGGGAATAGCTAACTGCCGGAACACATGCAAATGGAATGGAAAAAAGAGAAGCCTTCCTTTTCCTAAAGTTATTTAATTCGCGCTTGTTGGATATGAGATGATTTATAGCCAACTCGGCGCTACGCGCCTCTTTGGCTATTTACCATCTCATATCCAACGCGCGCTCTTGGTATAATTGTTTTATTGAATTTAATTAGTTTTCTAAACTCTTCCATACTTAAAAATAACAGCTAACTTTTATTCAGAACCTATTTTTTTGGCTTTGCAAACACTACAGTCAGTTTCCATATTTGGTGAACTCCGAATATGAGCTGATAACCGAGATTGAATGAACCAATCAAAACGCGTGAATCGCAATATTCGAGATTGAAAATTTAATAACTATAGTTAGACCGAGCTGACAAACAAGGTATTCTCAAAATCAGAGAACGTGTGAAAAGGAGGAAGAGAGAAATCCTTACAACCTATCAACTGTGACTTGAGTAGAGACAAGTTTTACTAAAGTTGCTTCAGAATGATCGATTATCATATTATATTTTGTTCTACAGGAGAAGTACCCTGATTTTTTTTCCAGAGCGCGAGGTCTTGGCACCTTCTGCGCCATCGACTGCCCTGATACCGAACGGCGGACAGCCTTCCTTGAGAAGACAAGAAACCTGGGTAGGTTACATACTGAGGTTTTTTATGCGACTTGACTTTGGCAATTGTCGGATTGAATTGGAGTGGTTTGGAATGGATAGATAAAGTTTGAATTGGGTTGGATTAGCTTCGTTTGGGTTGGATCGGATTGGTTTTAACTCGAGCGGGTTGGGTAAAAATGTTGGACTTGTTTCAGTTTCGTTAGATTGAGTTGACCTTGTTGGTTTTGTTGGATTGGATTTGGTTGAGAGATGGTGGATCGGACTAAGTTGAATTGGGCAGGGAGTCAAGGAAGCACTTTTCACACTCGAAAAGTGAATTCTTAAAATCTGCGTTTCCTTATCTTCTCCCATTAGAATGACAATGATGCATGGTGTTGCGTTTTTTCTCCTCTCCGTTTTCTTCTTCTCACGATCAATAATAACTCTTACTAGTATTAGTTTTAGTACTAGCGTCACCTTCAAAACTATTTTACTATTATAATCGTTGTTTCTTTTAATGTTAAACCCTTTTAAGTTCTCCAGTCCACAAACGTTGTTATTTGCGTCATATCAAACGGCACTCTAAGTTCACTCCCTCCTTGAACAAACAATTCATTCAACTTAAAGTGAGACATCCTGTTTTGTTTTTTTCTCTGACAGGTGTAGAAATGGAAGGTTCAGGATTGAAAAGTGTACGATTTCGGCCGTCGTTAACTTTCCGCCCCCATCACGCCAACATAGTTTTAAGTGTCATGGATGACACAGCGAGAGAAATGACAAAATGATTGCTTCTTTCATCGCCTTTTCGACGACAAAGAGCTCTCGTTCCGTGTATGTACCCAAGTTCGTGCACAGGGAACAACTAAATGCTTGTTTTTGTATATTCAAGAATGTAAACGATTTTAAAACTTTCTTTAAAATAACGATTTGATTGCTTCTTTGAGTAAAGGTGGAGTTATACGAACAACACTTTTCAAAATTTGTAGAACAACATTGCCGCATGGCTTTTTCTGTCTCTTTACAATCACTTTTATATACCTCCTTCGTTGGATGTGACAGTGTAACTATGGTAACAGTACCCTTCGATTTGTCGAATTTTCGCTACAAGATAATAGGGAGTTTAAGAAACAAGGACGTCAAATCCACAAAAACACAAACACTGCTTGCCTTTTCAATCATGTATGGCTAGTTCGCTTTCCCTTTTGTCCGAGTTACGCTTTGTGATTAGAAAAAAGTAGTGTGTTTTTCTAACAGGCAAATGAAGCTTAAAAAAATTTTCCGTAGGTCGTTCTCGTAGTCATAAAAACTTCAAAACTGAGCTTTTCACGCTGAATTTTCAATACGACGGCGTGCAGGTGACCTGCAAGGTGCATTCCAACGTGCAGCTACTGTATTCACTATTGTTTTCTACCGCCGTCGTCGAGTACTCGTACCTTACGACCGTGGTCACACTTGCACCTCTGAACCATATACCTAGCACGATTTTTCCGAAAGTTTACTTTCGTCGTGCTTGGCTGAACGCGTGCGAGCAACTGATGAACTGTCATTAGAGCGCCAGACGTTTTTAATACCACACCACATATACCTCGGAGCATACGACATTAAAATGAGCAAACGTTTATTTTTATCCACTTCATATCCTTAATTCGGCGATTCTATTTATTGAGGAAAATTAAAAGCGAATTAGGCGAATACCTTTAAAATCCACCTGTGTCAAATTAAAAGTTTCGAGGTTCCGTTAGGAATAAATGATCTCATTAAGTTCATCTGATAAACAGAATTATCACCTTTACTGTACATAGCACGCACCAAGTCACTAATGAAGCAGACGTCGGCCTCTGTGAAGTACAAACGTACGCTCAAAACTTCAGAGGGGGCCGACGTAAGGTTCAAGTACAGTTGAAGCCACGCTTGAAGCGTGCTACGTACGATGAAAGTGGCAATTCTGTCAATCAGATGAACTTAATGAGACAATGGTTGTTTATCATTTACCAAAAAATTTTGCAAATTTCAGTTGGAATGTCAATGGTAAGACTATTTTGGTTTGCCCGACCGAAAATTTCCCAAAATAAACGGAACTTCTGGAAAGTAGTCGACCAAAATTCCCAGCCGGAATCGTGTTTACCGTTTGTTGCTCTCCACCAGTTCCAAGCCCTACTCCAGCTTTTAAGCATGTTACGTGTTATGTAGTTGGCTGGCTGCAGCGGTTTGCAAGTTTATTGAATATGACGGAGCTCGAGCCACAACCTCGATTATCAACAACTCTTTTTGAATCTCCTTTCATGAAGTTTGCTATGGCTTCGTTAAATGAAGAATTGGCAACCTCGTTAAATACATCATTTCAGCCGCCTTCTTGTTTTGTTTTATTTTTATGTCATCTCTTTTCTTACTTATATTTACAGAGAAATAATTTTTGTAGATACTGATTATTGCTTCATAGGGCTTGTTTCTTAATTGGCCAAATGTTGTGCCCACTGCATGATAAGTATTCCCGGTTGCCAAATACCAAACGGCCATTCCAACTCTCTTATCAACAGAAACAGCAGCTCGTAGAAAGGTTTCTAGTTTCCTTATCCCAGGTGCGACAAACTCGATGATTTTCATAAAAGTTGCTTTTCTTATTCTAAAATGACGCTTCCAGTAAAACACCGTGTCGTCCCGTGCCAAGAGTTTTTCAAACCACAGCTGGTTCCTAGGAATCGTCGAATGTGTAGAACATTTTCTTGGAATTATTTTTCTGTAATTGCAGCCATAGTTAAAGCTGGCAACAGAGAAAGTTGTTGTCGCCTACGAACCTGCGTTCTTCTCAGCATAGTGAACCCAGTTAAATTATGTCTCCTTCGCTTAATTCGGTTTTCCCTCAATTAAAAGACTCGTCGAGTTAAGAGAATGATAACGAAAAAACATGTTCGCTTCTCTTTATCTTCCATGATTTTTATAACACCTGACACACTAACAATCATTTGCACGTGTGTTCAGCCAAGCACGACTAACGTAAACGTATAAAATCTGTGGTCACACTGAAAGTTTACTATAAGCAGACGGTAGCTATGACAATAAGGTATAGCATGCATTCGCTGGGCCAAGTGTGACCACGGCCTTAAACTCCCTGATACGAACAGACAACGCGTTTCAACCTGCATTGCAACGACGTAGCAAATTACACAGGTGTTGCACGTGTTACTTCACCAAACAAGTAGTTGACTCAAGATTATTCATGGATAGTTTTATTTCGTTTCGAATATCCTTTTAAAGATTCTGTAACCACGTATCTTTTATCATCCAGTCACCAAGCAGAAGAGAAAATGATGCACACGTGTGACAAAAAGATAACTCAAATTGGCTTATGAAAGAAAATTTTTATAAAGGTAAACTGGAAGTTAATCTGTTTAGTTGATAAATTTCATGGCGTGCAACTCTGTTGTAAATTCATCCAATTTAAATCGTTTTGACGCTGCGGACGTCTGATTTCAGTTTCAAATTATATAGCAGTGTCGTTAAAAATATTAGCAAACTTCATAGAAAGTGTGGCATACGGGATTTTATTAACCAAATTGTTTGTGCTAAATCTCGAACGAGCGAGTGAGGAATTTCGCACAAACATCGAGTGGATAAATTTTGCCCAAAGCATATTCTGTGTTGTGAACTGTTTGTTATTTGTATCACGAGAATTTCATCAAGAAAAAAATCGGATTTATATTGGACTGAGTCTAGTCTTGGCAGTCAACAATTATGAACACGGAATGTACTTTGATTTAAATGACGTTTTAAAGTGTTATTACAAAAACACAAAATTTTTCATAATAAAATTCCGAACATAACATTTCTATAAAGTGAGCTGTTTACTAAAGATAGCACAAGCCGCAATATGAGCAAGCAAAAGAAAAACACCACGACCAAAGCTTTATCGACAACAACATTACTTTCTAATTAAAAATTTAAAAAGACTACAACTTACTTAAAAAGGCCATAAATACGGCTTTTTTTAAAACTATAGCAAGTAGTCAAAGCTGGAAAAAAAAGACTTGAAGAACTCGTTTCATGACAACCATAAGCCCGCCGCAGACCCTCGCAACAACGTGCAATTTTCGTCGCATGCAACCAAAGTTGCTTGTAACCATGTCAATTCATTTTAGATCGCCATGACTCGCACGCAAATGCGACTGCTAGCGACTTTTAGTTGGATCACTCGAGAGTCAAAACTTCGGTTAAAACTTCCGTACTTTTGTTACGACGGTCGAAAGTGCAGTAAATCTACATAGGCTGTTTGGTATAAGCATGATTTTTAGAAGAGAGAAACGGGGGGTTATTCAAAGAGAGCTTGTTTTAGAATTGGGCGGTTTCTGTGAATAACCCCAGAATCATTGGATTCATTGTTCAGAGTTAAGGATTATTTTAGGCAGGGAAATGTTTTCCCCATATTGTCACAAATGGTTCTTCATTTTGGGGAGATCCCCCGCCGTGTTGGGCGCCATCTTGAAATCCAAACTCTATGTCACGTGCTTTAAAGCAGGTCTTTCATTGGTAATTTAGATGATTGCAATCGCATGTTATCTCAGGTTCACCGCTCAATGTTCGAGGCAAGTGGCAATTGGGGAGTAATTAGGCAACGACGACGGCACAAAACAATAGTGAATATGAAAACTGCTGGAATGCACCGTGCTGGTCACCTGCACGTCGTTGTCGTCAAAATTACAACTTGAAAAGCTTAATTGTGGAATTTTTATGACAACGGGAATGATAAACAGAAAACATTCTCAATCTTCTTTTATCTTTTATATGCAGGGAGATAAAATCTTTTTGTGTTCACAAAGCGTCACTAGAACAAAAGGGAGGGAAAACGGACAAGATATGGTCGAAGAATGCAAACTAGAATGGTGTTTTTCGGAAGCTTCTGTCGTCGTTTTTGTCGTCCTAGTTGATTTAGTTCGACGAATTGCAACAGCGTGGGAATAAATATGAAACATGTAACTGCATGCATTAGAAATAGCGTCACAATTGTATAACGACACAAAACTAAGGCCCTTTTAAAAGTTCATAGATCTTTATTAGAAGAATTACATTTTGAGACAAGTGTGATAGCTCAACGATACACATAGAATTGTTCATGGAACAGAAACGCTTTCATTGTTGTCAGTCTAAGATTATAGAGTCCAAGGTACAGGAACATTCTAGAATTGTTTTTCGTGTTGTACTTGTTGAGCTCTTGAGTTAAGCCGACTAATGAGATGAACTTCTTCCGGTCAATCCAATCTGTCAGCAAAGTGATTAAGTAAATTTATAGCTTTGCTAAAGATCTAGGTTATACAACTCGTGTAAGTATACAGGACGTTAACGGAACTCAGTGATCAGCTGGACTGAAGTTTGATTGACAAATATCTAACATAAG
>JAOBAT010008127.1:0-10479 GCA_026413305.1 Hydrozoanthus tunicans | reverse complement strand
TGATGAGCCTAGTGCAAAAACGATGTAAGTGACTTTGTATGAAATGCTAGATTCTCACAATGATTCTGGAGAGATAAAAGGGATAATGTAGGGAGAATAGAAAACTTCATCAAAAGTCACTTACATCATTTTTGCACCATACTCTTCAATTGATGCAGTGAGACAAGCATTTTAAAAATTTGAGTATAAAACTGGCTGCAACAAAAAAATATTGCTTTAACAAAATAACCAAACATTATGTATTGAGATTGAAGGACCTAATGCAAAAACAATGTGACTTTATATGAAACACTTAATTCTCCCAACAGTTACAATAGAGGTAACAGAGATGGAGTAGGGAGTATTGACATTTTCATCAAAAGGCAAATCAATTTTGCATTAGACCCTTAATTTGTACTCTGTCATCTTCTACCCAAAAAATTAAAAACCAAGCATTTTGATATCTATACAAGAAACAGATAAGTGAAGAGCATGCCAGTGCGACCAACTTCATCTTTATTATAAAATTTAAAAAATTAAGTAAAGTTCAGGTCTAGTAAGATGAGCATCTTCCATAATATTGATCAGTTGGTGCAGATTTTGTTCAAATTAATAATAAAAGAATTCGCACCACTAAATCAAATCTACTCCTGACCAACATACCATGTGGTGGTGCCAGCACTATCAGTGTACTTCACACATGCTGATGAGGCATCCATTCTAATCTGTGACCCATCGTTATACTGTACCCAAACTTCACCACTGGCCATCTGGCAAAAGAAAACAATCGTGAAACATGGCATACATATAAACTATGGGTCAAGGTTGTAGCTAGCAGCCAAAAAAAGGTTACCAATAAATTATTTGGGTCAACTGCTAAAATGAGATTCAAGTAAACATGCAGCTGTTTCAATTTGCTATAAAAGACAGCGTCCTATAATATCAGGCAACTTTTTATCACAGGCTTGCAACTTTTTAGCATAACTATCTCAGTCTGTTGTATTTGTTCTGTATAAGTTAATGTTATATACATTATGGGAGAAGTTTTCGGAGTGAAGCTCCTTCTTCACAGTACTGGCTAAACAAACAAATATTAAATTACTCCAACTATGAATTGAGTAAATATGAATAAACTATGTCATGGCTCAGTGTTCTTGTTTGAAGTACCTCTAGTTGGACCCTGGTAGTTTGAAATTCGCAAATTTGAGATCTCTATAGTTTTCCCAGGATTTGATTTAAATAGACACAAATCAATTAATTCAAACTTGGTTTGTTTCAACCCTTGCTAATTCAAACTGTTTTTCATTTCCCATATGAGATTGAGTTAACAGGGTTGTTCTGTATGACTGAATACTTTTAGGGGCAAAGAGTAAATAATTTAATCAATGAGTTGTTTAAAAGTTAAAGGTAAGTGCTTTGAATTGTGAATGTTCAGTGTTCAAGTGTAATAATTCAAACAAAATAGTATATTTGTTTGATAGTTCCTTTTTTGTTCCTGCCTTTAAAACTAGTTTTTTTTTCTTTTAATTTGTTCTACTCCACTCTTGTTGTTTGCCCTTTATTGAATATTTTCAACCATAATTTGAGATTGAAGTTTACACACATTTACATTAACTGGAACCTGACAGCGGTGTGTGCCATACCGAAACACAGTTCAGTTTTAGTTTTATCAACTTTTTTAATATCAAAATAATATGTGGTGCTGTTGATGTCGAAAACAAAGATTGCTGTCACAATAAGTCACTATGCACAAAGCAGGTAAATTAGCCAAAAAGTGCAAATAGCTATTAGGATTTTGATAATACCTTTAAACATGAGTGTCCATATATAAATGCTTAAACTTGATAAAATAATTTAATTTAATTCAATTTTTCCGTGACTGAAGATAAAAGCTAAATTAATTGTTCACCGATTATTTTGTTCAACCTTAAGAATTGAGATAATTGTAAACAAATATCAAATCATTGATGCTATTATAATTTATTTAGTATACCACTTGTAAATTAAAATACTTATTATACCTGAGATGCCCATCCAACACCTTGCACAAAGGTACTTTTGAAAACACTTATCAATGGTGATGCATGTTTACTTTCCACTTGAGAGGCAGACAATTTCCTGCAGTTACTTTCTTGCTGTGTGTGCTGCCCTGACAAGACATTTTTTTCCTGTCTCGCAGTGACTGTAGTTTTACTGGGAGAAGAGTTGGACTTGTGTGTGATGGCTACACTGGTAACAGTTCCCGCAAAGGACAAGAGGGAAGTGTCGATTGGAGCTATAGCACTGGGTGAAGTAGCATTAGCATCAAATGCACCAGCTCTGTAACAGCAGAGGAATACATTATTGTTAAATGATTAAATTAAAGGTAGTTATAAGTACTAGTCTTAACTTGAACAATTTTTTCTTGAAATTTAGCAAAATTTTAAAATGCATAGCATTTTTTTTCATTTTTACAAGCTTGTTACACTGCAGATTGAGACTGTAGCACAAAATATACATTGCTGATTGTATTCATGTACATAACTTAATATAAAGTTCATCGCACAAAGCAGCAGTAAAAAACACACTATTATCCTATTACAATGTAACAATACTAGTACTTGCAGGTTTATAATATACAGTGTTATTCCACTGCATTGTTACTAGTTATATAATATAAAACTATTACATATGCAACATTAAACTACACAATAATCTTGCATTGCATCAACTTTTTATAACTTTTTTACAGCTTTGTATAAAACAGCTTACAAGCAGCTTCAGTATAACAGATATTTATATATTGTTTCAAACACATTTTACCTGCAAATTAATTTTAGTAATTTCAAGAGCTTTTTATACTTTTTTACTGATGGTCAGAAATAACTGTGGCCCAACTAAATTTCAGCACAAGTGTACATTACCTATTCTGATGAACACTTGGCTGAGCAACTGAATTAGCATCTACTGATGGCTTGCGAGATGCAAGAGGTCTCCGACACACAATGATAGGAAAGAATTGTCCCTCATTACTATCTCGCTCCTCTATACCAACAGCTCTCTCTAGCTGAAGACAGTGCTGGTAACACTTTTCCACATGTTGGAGTAATGGTTTCATTTCTCGAGACACACCCTCGAGCCCTCCTACTGACTCCATGGTGTAGGACACTCCACCTGGCTCAATAATTCTGGTACATTCTTGGGACTGGTGTACTTTGGCACCTGCCAACAAAATAAAGAAATTTGATCAAAAAATTATAAAGACTGGATAATTTGCTTCAGCTATAGACAACTTATTTCCTCCTTAATAGTTGGCAATAACCTTTAAGGCATCCAATGATGTGTGATGACACATCAGCAGGAGTGGTTTTTCTTTCCCAAATTTGTGTTGCACACTAGTTTTTTTTTTGCATAAAAAGCAAAATTAATAAATTTAATCATTTTTTTATTTAGTAAGGTTTTAAAATTATCACCTCAAGTTTCTTGATTTTGAATACCAATGTATACAGGAAATCCATTGTAACTTGTAACAAAATTTTAACTTAGTAGCAGTGAACCATCTTCAACCTGCCTTAAACAATAACAGAACAATAAAAAATGACCTACCATTATAAAAACAAACTTCAAAGTCGGCATGAGGTGAGTTTTCCATGAGCATACATTTGGCACATTTAGAATACAAGGTAACCTAAAATCATTCAACAAAGTAGTGTCAAGATATTAAGGCTAAAAGTCATTCAGTTTTTAACGAATTATAAAGGTTAAGGTCTTACAACAAATTCTCTCACAGATGCTAAAATATTACCAAATTAGTAGTTTTAAAAAATTCTTGGCTCTCAAAAGTTTTTATAAGGTGCAGACTTTTTGGGCATTAAGCCTTCGTCAGAGCAAATTGAATTATATTAGTTACAACTTGTTGCCTATAGTAGATTTCGTTTTGCATAGGGATTAATAATCATTACATAACTTTTGAAAGATTACTGACTGTATTCATTGCTGATGGATTAAAAAAGATTTCAAAGGACTGCACAACATGTGCTCATTTTAAGTTAGAGCTACTATAAAGAAGCAAGCCCAAATGAGGTGTGTAGCTTGAAGTCATGTTTTCCTACAAGATGATTTTAAGAAATTATTAGTGGAAATATCATGTTTAGAAAATTTTCCATTTGGGTACTCAACTCATACACTTAGTATCTTCCACTGAAAGCCAACAAATTGTTTCTTATGCATAATGTAGTTGAAAGACTAGTCAGAACAATGAACAATCCTGCCCTCACCCCCTACTCTACTAGCCTTGAATGTTTTATGTAAAGTGCAGTTGAAAGCCTATGACAATGGATAATCTTCCCCCCTCCCCCTACTACACTGGCATGGATGTTTAATGTACAATATCAATGTTGAAAGACTAGAACGATGGAGAATCCTGTCCTCCTCCCTCTACTCTACCAGCCTTGAATGTTTTATGTAAAGTGCAGTTGAAAGCCTATGACAATGGACAATCTTCCCCCTCCCCCTACTACACTGGCACGGATATTTAATGTACAATGTTGAAAGACTAGAACGATGGAGAATCCTGTCCTCCTCCCTCTACTCTACCAGCCTTGAATGTTACATACTATACTGCTCTTGGGTGTTTTATGTAAAGTGCAGTTGAAAGCCTATGACAATGGACAATCTTCCCCCTCCCACTACTATACTGGTCGTGGATGTTTAATGTACAATGTTGAAAGACTAGAACGATGGAGAATCCTGTCCTCCTCCCTCTACTCTACCAGCCTTGATGTTTACTCTGATGCATTACCTTAGGGGTCTTCTTGCGAACAAGGTGTACAAATCTTGCGGCATACTGGTATTTCTTCCAGTACTTGGAGGGCAGAGTCGAGAAAAGGTAGGTGGTCTCTTTTGACTGTGGTGGAGGGCGCGACGACAGAGGGACTCCCTTTTTTCCATTGGGTTGGTACACTGAAACTTTCATGCCATTGGGGCTGATTCTTAAAACCTCCATGACCAGTTCTTGTCCATCCTTTGGGTGAAAGAACTCTAAACAAACCTCGCCTTCCTCAAGAATGCTAACTACAGCATTCCTGGTTTTCTGCCTTATGGGCCGAAGCCGTCTCGCATTCAAGGGTTCCACAATGTCACCTAATGATTTTGATCTTGACTGGTCTGATTTTTGATGTCTTCTAGAAGGACTGTTCTGTTCTGAAGTTTTACCTGAAATCCTGCAAGATGACTCTGATTGCTTGCTGTTGTCTTTGTGGAGCAAATTGAGACCGAGATCCTTTGACACACTGTCGCTGCCTTTACGCTGATGCCCCTGTACTTGTCCAGTTTGTTTCACATGGAATTCTTTCTGACTCCCAAGACTCAAGCTGGTATCTCTCCCTTTGCTACCATTGTTCACCAAGCTGTAGGTATTTGGGTTTGTGCCATAATAATTATCACTGAAGTTTCCCTTACTACCCCTGCTAAATTCTTGTTTGGGTTTGGCTGCTTCAGTGATTGAGCCAAAGTCATGTCCTCCAGCAGAAAAACCATTCTTGAAAACTTCTCCAGTATTGTTGCTGCTAGCTGAATAGTTTTTGGCATTATAGAACCTTATTAAAGAGAACAAACAATATTTTCTGTTGTCAAACAACCTAAACCAACACGATTTGATTAACATAGATGTGCAACACAATATCTAAAACAAGTTAACCTCAAACTAAAATTAGAAAACCTAAAAATCTTACTCACTTAAATTTACTGTAGAGATCAGTGGGTGCGGTAATGCATTTCATTTCATCATTCTGTTTCCTGAAGGTTGACCCAGTGATATCAGCAAGCCATGATAGTTTGGTAGATGGAGGAGCTGCATCTGTCCCTCGAAGTTCAATGCACTGAGAACTTGTTTGTTGGTATGATGTACTAGCACTGGGGCTGATTCAGAAAGAACAATCAATTTGATATATATACATATATGTGAACGTAATATGCGCATGGTGGATATTAGTTTAAAATGACCAGAATGAAGGGTGAAAGGTGGCGAATGAAGCCGCATTCTTTACTTTACAACATTTGCTTAAATTTGAAAAATCTGTAGCAAATGAGCCAGGCCATGCACTGAATCTGAAAGCAGCAAACCAGGAGTGTGTTTATTGTACGCTAAAATACAAGCTTTCGGTTGTCAGACTACAACCTTGTTAAGTTTTCCACTTGTCAAAGGCTGTAGTCTGACAAGCGAAAGCTTGTATTTTAATACGATTTTTAACCAGAGAATAACGCTTTTACCATAATTTTAATTTAAAATCTTATGCCTGGTTACGATTCTTCAATTTTTAAATGTATCCGCCAATTGACAGGGCTGGAAGCCCTAAAAGTAGCAAGATCTATGGAAACGATTCTTTTAACTAACTAACCTGCTGACACCTTTTATCCTTAATTTAAGTTATTGTTTTCACCTTTTGGTTTGTATTCTATATTATAATTCCTTTGTAATTATTCATTTTTACCTTACACTTCTCAACCTTTATATGCATAGCTCTGTAGTTAAGTTTTCCACTCGTCAAAGGTTGTAGTCTGACAACCAAAAGCTTGTATTTTAATAAGATTTTTAACCAGAGAACACTTTTACCATTTTAATTTAAACCTAGGAAATTGTGGCACATAAAATTGTGTAAAAAAGAAACCATTCATAATCCTGCAACAACCAGGCAGTGACTTCTCCATCTGGCCACACGAAAAGGATTACAAGGAGTACAATGTTGCATGCAACAACAACCTCTTTCTTTTCTGATAATTGCTTCATTTCTTTGAACACTATGTTAACAACAAGAGATGTCTTAAAAAGAAACCAGCACCCTGATGTAACTAAGAAGCTAAAAGTACCAGGAAGCCAAAGGTTGCATTATGCAGCCCTACCTTGAACTTCCCTAATAATATGACAACAAATGTTAATTTATAGCATTGATGTCAATTAATTATGGGTAAATAATTTAATTGATGTATTAACTTGATTAGGTACACATTCAGTGCTCAAGAAAAAATAGATTGTATGGCTTTGTACCTGGCCCTTTGTCGAACAGGAGGGGAGGGCGGGTGATTGGAAGAGTGCCTTGGCCACACATCTGATAGATGATCATCAAATGACCCCCCAGATGTGCTACTGATAACATTCATTTGTCTGTTGCTACTGATTTGACTTGTTCTTGAGTGACGCCCAGCACCTACAGATATTGTTGCCATGGTTCCTGTACCACTATCCTGGGACTGTTCAAGGACACCCTAATATAGCAACATCAAACTACATATTATTTTAAGATAGATTAAAGACAAATAAACTTTTGCTACAAACAAAATATCAAGTTTTCGATCCATTACAACTAAATGAATTATAAAAACACAAAAATATTAATAATATCTAACACTGTATCATTACAACCGATTTTTTAAAAATAGAAGCAACAAAATTAATTGACAATTCACAACCCAGCATAAAACCTATCAAATAAAAAAGCTTTCAAAAGTAACAGTTAGTGATAAAGGGAGTTTGAGGTTGGAATAGAAACAGATATACCTTGTTTCAATAAACATTAAAATAAGGCATCTGTAGTAGAATGTTTCAAACAATTTACAATTTATAAACTAAAATACCTTTATCGACATGTACTCTTGTTTGACTGAGCATACCATTACAAATTTAAAATCAACTTTAAAAAGATCAGTAGCTCATAATTTTAAAGAACACTTACTTGTGGGTAAAGAGTTTTACTAGATGAACACTGTTGGTAAAGACCTTTCTGTGTCATGAAAGGATGATCCAGTATACCTGAAGTATAGTTTTAAAATCAGCCACATTAAGATGAAAATAATATTCATGTAACTTTTACATCTGAGTTAAGTTTAATGAAGAACTGCAGTTGATTTCGATGAGAAGAAAATAAAAAATTCCTAAGCGTAACTAGTTATAGCTTCCTGAACTTCTAAGAAATACTGGGGCTCAGTGAGCATGCATCTACACTGCACTGCACACAGAGGCCATTAACATTAAACAATCACTGTTAAAGTGAAGGTTTATAGTTATATACTTATCGAATACACACCTGCCAGCGTCAGTCGGTCATCAGGGTTCTAATAAAAAATAAGAAGTAACATGTAGTCAATTCTTATTTTGCGAGAAAATTCGGTCAATTATAAAAAAAATGACTACATAAATTTTATTATTTCATGAATTTCACATACTAATGGTTTACCAATATCAGCATCTTATTGTGAAATCTTAAAGAAGCAAAATTCTTTTCAAAATTTCAAGCTTTATCTCTTATATTAGGTTCTTGAATTCTAAAGAGGATTCCCCATTGGAATACTTATAAATTATCCATACAACACCAAGTTACCAAACTTCTACACTAATCATTTGATAATATTATATAGCATTGGCTATTGGGCATATCTAGCTAGCAGATGCAAGACGTGTGTTCAGCAGGGAATAGACAAGAACTTAACCAGTGACTCGGCTCCCCATATGAGTCTGTAGCTCAGTGGGTAGAGCATCTGACCGGTAATCAGAGGGTTGCAGGTTCGATTCCTGTCACTGACTCAGAAATTTTTCTGATCACTTAAACTTGAGAAGCAGTTTCCTTCATTCTATAAATCATCCATACTTTGTTTAAGTATCAACTAACCTTTTTCAGCAAGCTGGATATAAGATCCTTAGCTTCAGCTGACAGATAACTGCAAAAAACAGGAATTACCAAAGAATAATATTATTAAAGTATTTCCATGGTTTTTGACCAATAGCTAACAATACTATTGGTAGTATGTTATGTTACTCAAATTTAAGTATCTCATTGGTTAATTAAACCAAAGGCCTTGACAAAGAAATTGGTCTTCAAAAAAGATTAAAATAATAAATTTAAAGTTATTCTTGTCTTCGAGCTACAGTATATTTTGATGAAAATACTTTTAGAAATTGTGGACAGTGAGCTAGTTCTAGCTAAAGCTACATTGAAGCTCTATACCATTATCATGCTTTTATTCAAGAATTTTTTGAAGATGAAACAGATCCTTTAAAAGTTCAAAAAGATTATGACCTAAACAAAATAGCTGCACTTACTGTGGCATGTTGTAGTCTGCTAAAACAACTTTGTTCAAAGTGCTTTTTACAGCTTCTGTCTGTAGGTGTAAGATAGAACAAAGTTATAGATATTTCCAACTGTGTTCAAAAACAAATTTTTCTTGAAATAATTTTATAACAATATTAAGACAAGAAGAACAAGAAGATGAATGTATTTTATATATAATAGTCTAGTTTCAACTAAATCTTGGTACTTTAAACTCACATCAAATGGCGGTTTGCCAACAACAAGTGTGTAAAACATACACCCAAGAGACCAAACATCGGACTGAAGACCATGGGGGCCGCTGGTGGCTATTTCACTATGGGAGCAAAATGAGATAAAGAATATATATATAACTTATAATACTGTTACATTCACTATAACTTTTAATTAGTGTCAGACCAAGCTATATAAAATAACTATTCTGTATATGGATGCAAGTACTTAAAGAAGATACACATGATATACCAGTATGCAATGATGCCATACATTTATAAGTAGTCCTCTCATGGGACCACTTCACAGCTCACTGCGTTTGCAGTTTTAAACACTGTCAGTGTTAAGTAATAATTATACTTACGTAAATAATTGATCTCCCTTCATGCTGGAAATTAAAGAGTTCAATTTTTTTTGCAAAATCTTATCTAAAGTGCTTTAAAAAGTTGCTTAATAATAAATTAAAGTACTCACGGTGAGATGTAGTTTGGTGTGCCACACATTGTATAGTGCTTTTCACTGGGCATCTTTAGTCTTGTAGCAAGCCCAAAGTCGGCAATTTTCTAACAAGGAAAACATAGCAAAGTTTGCAGTTAAAGTCTGAGTAATGTTTGCGAGAGACAAAAAAAACGATCCTTCAAAGACCATTTTTCATATAATTAATTTTTAGTGTTTTCAAAATGAAAAAAGTTTACATCTAAAAAAAGGAAACGCAAGTTCATTTATTGCTTGGTAGACACTGACTAAGAGATAGACTGATATTTTCCGTAAGATTTTTTCCCTAAAGTGTTTTCAGCTGATGATTTTGATATAATTTAGAAATTATAGCAACTAGTTCAAGTAACCCCATGATGATTGGTATTAATTAATTTTATCAAAAACTTTGGTCTTAATAGCAGTTTTAAATGCTTGATACAATAACTAAAATCAAAGTATTTTTTTTTTCGAGGCTTAGCAAAGGTTACAACAAAGGTACATATGAGAAATGAACACAAACTGTATATTTACCTTTACGACACACTCATCCAAAAAAATCGGTGTCATGCCCGAGCTGGGACTCGAACCCGCGTCTCCTGTATTCTAGTCAGGCATGATGACCACTACACCATCGGGTATTCACCATGCTGGCGACATAGCAAATTAGCGATGTGTATTTTGGCCGCACACGGGTCGCCCACGGGCCCGACATTTTCTTCATTTGAGTGTG
>JAOBAT010008126.1:5311-19003 GCA_026413305.1 Hydrozoanthus tunicans | reverse complement strand
TATTTGTTATAACAATTGTAACTTCATTTTCTTCAGAAAAAATTTGCACAGTATTTAAGCAATTTGACCTAGGCTCGTTAGACAGACAGGAAGATATCAGTGAATCGAGGTCGGAAGTTATTATATAGTTTGTCCTCCAATATGATCAGTTAATAGTTTACTTATAAATTGCCAGTTTTACGTGCCCCTTTTTTGCCCAAAACCTCGACAATAATTACTGCAATTTGGTTGTATTTAGAGCTTTGAATTGCTATACACTAGTTGTAGATACCACAAAATGCCAATAAGGAAGCAATTGTAGAGTCGAATACTTACTATCCTGTTCTTGACCAACAATGAACTTTCCTGGTCCTCGAATGAGACCGCCTTTCTTGTGATCAGTGCCGCTACATTTTTCAATTCCATTTACGTAGACTTGCCAGTCGCCATTGGAGGAAGCCCATGTAGTGCAGACGAAGTGCCACGATCCGTCACGAATATTGATGTCATTAAAGGTACATTTCCTGTGAAGCTCAACAATTAGATTTCAAGATTTGTCTGGCATTGATTGGTTTTGTTCTTCAAACTATAGTGCTAGTCTGGGTCAGAGGTAACACTGCTTGTTATATAAACAAGGACAATAAAAAACATCTACGTGCCTTTATGTCATGCCTCTTCCTGGAAGGGGGGAGGGGTTAGTCCTATAATTATATTGGCTATACTGGTATGTGCCATTGTTCAAGGTATAATTTTCGGACAATCCAGTTTAGAATAGGGTGTTTTAGTCACGGAAGTTTTTGTCTAGAGCAGGTTTGCAACATTTACGAACTGTTTACAACAGAGTGCAATTTTGATCTTTCTTGAGTTACCCTTTTCATGAAAATCACAATATTAAAGTTGTTAAGATAATATAAAATTAAGTGTCTAGGATACTGGTAACCGAACTAACCTAAGGGGTAAAAATGTCAGATTATCAGTATTTGATAAATTTTATAGTATACAATAGCAGTTGACCATAAAAGTTTTACAAACAACCAACCTTTCATAAGAAGCATCTTTTAATCTAAGCCGAACCATGTGATTTCCATTGCCATCTACGTTAACAAAAACGCGAAACTCGTCGACGTTTACACCCTTAGCGGCGTACGACCATATTGTGATTAAACCTGTAGAGACACTTGACTTGAACCATCCACAACCTGTTATTGCATCCAACGCGAGTGTTGCAGTAACTTCAAAAATAGCATAGTCAGTTGTGCTCCTGGCACTAAAATCGATGTCGTAGTCAGTGTCTTTTACTGCAAAAGAAGCATATGTTGTAAAACAGGTAATCCTAACAATGAAACTTTTAAAAGTCAACCTTAAGAGGCACCTTAGCGATAACAGGAACACCGAACAGAGAAACTGACTAATCTAATTTAAATGCATTCGTTTTCCTAGCGAATTGTTATTATTATCTGTTTTCAATACAATGAATACAATACCAAGGCAGTTCGAAGACCGCAATAAGCCATATGGTTTCTTTTTAAACTGTCTTGCCATCAGTCTTCTTCTATACATAGTAACCAAGTACTTGTAATTTATTAGTTAAACTTGTTTATAGTATTTTAAATACCTAACTATCTTATTTTTTATATACTGGTTGTAAGTGTTCTTTAATGCAAATTTATGTACACAACTTCATTTTTTTCTTTATCTGCTGAAGCTATTTAAATACATACATTATTTGATGCAAAGGTTAGTTGAAGAGGTAAGTTTTACAATCAGTTTCTGAGGTATTAATTGAATCCGCTTTTGTAGTTATGGCGCGTGAACTCGATTTTTTGTTCATAATTCTTTCGTTCAGACCACGCATTAAATGATTATAATGTTTCGCAACAGTTTATTATAATTCAGGAAGTGACCTGTATGTTTTTTGTTTCCTTCTGTAGTTGACTCCAAAGGTTGACCGCTTCCACGACGAAGCTCATCATGTGAAAATAGAAGCACGGAGATTCTCGAAGTCATTTTAAACGTTTAGAAAAAAAATATTGACAAAAATGATAGCGAAGAAGTGATATGTTGTTGTTCAGGCCAATAAAGACAAATATAACTTCAGGATGGATAAGATGCAGTCCGATTTACCACTCTACAACATAAACTTCCAGCCGAAAAATCAAGTTATCTCTCACTAGAACCTAGTCTCCCGAGTCAGGACATTGCCCCTTTAATAAAACTAAAATTAAAACACACATTGAATCAACGAGTCTGCACAAGATGGTGACTAGCACATTCACCCAAAAATTCCTTGCTGTTTAAAATTGTCCACAAAAAACGGATTGTGAGAATCTTCAAACCTCAAATTCAACACACACACAGTCTTGTTAGTACGAGGAGGAGTTTTACCAACTGTTAGTCCTTTCCTGATCCTTTTGCAGTTTAAGGTCAGCGATGCATTGCAAGTTTAAGTGGTACGATGTACGACCGCCATGACAACCTCGTACCCAGGCTCCCCCTCTCTCCTCTCTCGGGAGAGGGGAGAGCCTGGGTACGAGGTTGCCGTTAAAATATGAACAGCCATTTTGTATTTTTAAGAATAGATAAGTCAAAATGAGTCCATAGTTATCAAGGTTGGCAGTTAGAGTTGCACAGAGAGGCCTGCTGCGTGGAGTTAAACAAAGCAAAACAGTTGAAAGCACTTTACTAATCTACAGTGCTAATCAACAGTGATCTCGATAAATATATACTAGCAAAAACTAACGGTAATATTATTCGACGTTTCGGCGACATCTTGGCGCCATCATCATGGGAAACTAGTTAAACATCCGATTACAAGAGTACGTACAAAGTAACTCATTCCAGCTTCCCTTGACTGATTGACGCTAAGATGTCTACCTCTCTTTCGCTCTCTTATCATTAGTTTTTGCCAGTATCATTTAATCTATAATTACTCCCAGTAATAACTTCTAAAACTTACAAGGTGGAGATGACGAGACGTTTGGCAGTAACTGGACACTCCCTCGAGCATTACTACGTAATGAGGACCAGGAAATTACATTTCCAAAGTCATTTCCAGGCTCTTTAGACATTGCATCAATCACCCACGGTTGAAGTACTGTGTTCCATATGTTCAAGTGGCTGATTTGACCCACGAAGTTTTTCGTTGATGCGATGCTTCCTGGTGAGCTTTGTTGTGCCCCAATCATAAGTGTTCCTCCATTTGGAATCAACACGCCAGTTTTGAAATTATCAAAGAACCTCCTTAAGATAGACAAAGCCAAAAAATGCAGTAAGCAACCTCCTGCTATAAAAGAGATGCGAGTTCATGTTACCAGAGTCATTTACTGATGCAACCTACCGTTCATAAATGAAATTAAAAGCTAAACCCTTTCGCTCAATAGAAAGCTTATCTCCGATTTCCGCAGTGCGTAGCGGCGATAAGAGTATTTGATTCGCCCTGGACAGGACACTAATCCATCGCAGGTTAGCTCCCAGCAGAACTGGTACGCACTTATACAGCTGAGTCGACTGGAACAATCTGGGTGAAGTGTCTCGCTCTAGAATTGAAAATAATGGCTGGATAAACGGCTTGAAATCCCTGTTTATGGATGGTGCGGCGAAAGAAGGTCGCACAAATGTTCAATCCTCGACAAAGCTGGGGATCAAGTTCTTATTAGTTGGGAGTCATATTTCTTATTACTGAGCCAAGGTACAATACGCATGTGCAGTTATGATATTTCCTCTAATTATATCTTGTTTAGAATAAAATAACTTCAGCACTCGCAATTGTTTTTTTGTTGTTTTCAAATACAGCTACCTCTTGTAAGTCATCAAAATCATTAACGTTTGTAATTGGAGGAATTCAATGGAATAAATTACAAATCAACAATTATCTCTAGACAACATGTATTTGCGTTACAATCAAGTGCAAAGTTTAAGGATCAATGGTCTTGTAATTTAAGAAATAGCTGTTCTTTTGTAATCTTTCCAACTGTGAGTTCCTCTTATTTATGTGACGTCTCACCACTTTGGTAATTTGCATATTTGAAAATCTTAATACTTCAGCAATTAACCAAAAAGGTTATTTTGATGAAATAAACGAAGTTTTCTTCTTTTTCAAAATCCTTTCTCACGAACTTACTTCCATGATTGTGATATGTACACTTTAAATGAAGCTTACCTCAAGACTCCATTGATGAAAAGTTTGAGCGTGCCGTTTTTGCTCGTCCAACTAAAACACAGGTTAATCCACTTGCCGTAGCAACCATGATTACGGAAGGATTTTGTACTGCATCAAAAAAGAGAACATCTAAACGTCAATACGCGCAGGTTAAATCTCTAACAATGAACTGTTTAGTACCTTCTTTTGTGGTCTATCAATTGTTCAATTAAACAAAAATATTCCATGCAATGAAATTAATTAAGACTACTAAATTGATTTGCTCCATGAGAAACATCTAAACTACACTTGTTTAACCCTATTCAGACTGGGCTTTTTTAGAGTTCCTGTGACTGGTGGGGCGGCTTTTAAAGCCCCCCCCCCTCCCCACCCCTCCTTAGTAACTCCGTATAATCTATAAATGCTATTGTCTTGAACTGACTTGGAGGTCAGAGAAAACTTGTCTAGCTAATTCAATTAACGTAACTATTGTGCTTTTGTGACGTCGTTATGATGTCTCAACATTTAAAAATCACGATTTTTCACATTTTTTTTCTTCGGCTTTTTTAACTGACTTCGAAATTACTGACTTTTAATGCATGTTAACACTGAACAAAGAAACAAAACCAACAACAAAGTCAGTTCAGTCAATGTTATGCTTCTTTTTTTTTTAACAGTTTGACCTGAAATGATAAAAGATCAAAAATTGTTGTCAGTGGCCTAAGATAACAAATATAATTTTCACGTTACATTAACTTCTGAGTCAAGTTTCGGCATTCCCTCTAATAAACAATGTTATAAACACTACACAATTCATCCTCAAGGCACCATTACTGGAAAACAATTTAAAAGAAAAAATTCATTGATGAAGTCATATTTTTCAAATGACCTTCTCCCCTCAGTTTGAATAGGGTTAATTATAACTCTACAATAATTTCTCCTTTCTTATATAATTCTCATTCTCAAAAACTGAAGAAAAAATCTAAAAGACTAATGAAAGAAAAATCGCTAAACCGCTAACATTAGCTGCCGCTAGCATTTAAGCGGGAGTAAACCCAAACTTTTGTTGGATAGCAAGGAAATTGAAAAATATACTTGAAAAAGAAGAATAGTGAGTAAAATCAGCAAACCGTTCCTCCTGGCAAGGGACTAATACAGCTGTGGTTTGAAAACGGTTTGGCGAATTTATATCAAATTTTAACTTCAAAACTAAATATTTAAACTTCCCAAAAAATCACCAAATTTAAAATTCTCTTTAAAACTACCAATCTTCAAGAAAAACAAAATACAACTCAAAATTCATCCAAAAAATTCTAAAACATTCAAGCTGACTCTCCATCATTCCATTTTTGTTTTAAGCAGAGCGCTTTTTTAGATTCAAACCATGGACGGAGATAACGGAAGGAACATTAGGAAAAGTGGCCACAAAGCGCGTATTGGGTGTACTTCCGCCTTAAGCTGGTATCTTCACACTTACTTTCCACCAATCACTATGTTGTAGCCACAGGTTTTACCCAAATGTAAGCCTATCTTGTTGCCTGCTGAACCTGTTACGTAGGAAAAAAGCACAAGATCGCCCTCTGATGTTTTGAACCACGCGCAGGCCGTGACTTTGTCCATTGTAGGCAAAGATGGAGAAACGCAATAGTTGGACACAGAACGACTTGGAAAGTTGAAAGAGAACCTGGCAGCATGGGCTATACAGAACAAGAAATTTATTAAAGTGCTACCACAACGAAATTTTGACCTTAGGATTTTATTTCAAAACATTAAAGAAAATGGCCTAGTAAGATATGTATTCAAGTTTTGTTTGACGTTCCGACAACGAGAAGCAAAGATATGGGGGCAAACATATTGGGTTCTATCGCCGCGTGTCCCGCTTAATTTATTCATACACTACTATATTAGGGTGATAATGTATTCAAGCAGAGTGTGACGTAAGTTACTTTACCATTTGCTTTTAGTCTCAGTTCAAATACTAGTTTATTATCGAAGTCGATGAAAACAAGCGATTGTTCTTCTGAGTAGCTTTCAGATGACATTTTTGGTAAATATTTCGTTAAAGTTGTGGTCGTATTCTATAAAAAAGTTTTTGACTTTCTTCAGAACTGGTTAAACAAATGACTAGCATACACTTGCGGACGGAAATGAGCACGGCTTCGGCTGGTTCGACATGCCAGTTGTACAGAGCTTTGAACCGCTGTTTCAAAAAGCCCTTTTAGGTTTTTGATACTTTTTTGCGTAAAGTGCTTTCTACCATGCCCTTAAACGATTCCCGACAGACCGATCATTTCAACCTAAACCGGTAATGGTTGGTTTGCTTTAAATTTTCCAATAGAACACATTTCCGATCTTTTTCGTTTGAGACGTTTTCAACCCTCTCAACCAGGGTCAGAGTTGGTTGAAATGGTTGATCAACCATACCAACCGAAAACGGTTTTTCCCAATTGAACGTACACGACCTTAGTACCTCAGTGAGTAGAGCAACTGACTGGTAATCAGAGGGTTGCGGGGTTGATTTCCGTCAGTGACTAAGATTTTGTCTAATCACTCAACTTTAGGAGCGCTTTCTTTCCATTTTATTAATCTTATTTTACCGATATAGCCCTCAACGTTCCTGTCCATGAACGGTGCGGCGAAAAAACGCCCGCGCAAATAGGGAGATTTAACATCGCGTATACGCGAGACGCGAACGTGCAATGTGATCACGTCAGCAAGATTTTCCCGCGTCTGCCGTTTCACGTTTGCCGTACGTACGCCAAGTTAAGGGTTTTCGTGTTTGGTGCTTAAGTGAGATTTTTTTATCTTTTTTCAAGCACAGAAATAGGATTTAAGTCGTAAAAAAGATAAAGGGATGTTATGCTTAATGTTCAGTTCGCTAAATTGAAAAGCAACATTAGAAGTTGTTCAGCCTAGTGCCAACAGGAGTCAAACAATTGTTAATTGTGACAAAAATCAGTAAAAATCTCTTTTCTTTGTTAATATTTACATTCATAATAAGAATTTAATTGCTTTTAATTTAGTTGACACTAGTTTCCAGATTAATTCGAGTCACTGGCGTGTTTTTGCTTGAAGCTCGTGACAACGCGAAGCTAAAACCAAGAAAACAAGACAAAAATACGGCCAACGTCAGACGGCAAATTGATGCTTGCCGTCCACGTATACGCTGTGCTAAACCTCACTTATCTTCAATTCTGGGTAAGGCCGGGGTTTTAACCCACGACTTCAAACTCGGTAGTCAGAGTTCTTAACGACTCTGCCAAGTTAACACATTTGTTTAGAAAGAATTCGAGGCTGCACTTATTCTGCTTATCAAAAGATTACCTGAAGAGGAACAAGTTGCGTCGGTAACTAGCTCTGCCTCCCCAAATATGTTGTGATGGAATTCCCGCCAAGAAATTATGTTACCCACACTGCCTTGCCAGCATCGCTCTGCAAGTTTCTTTATCATAGACACATTCATAACAAAGTCCCAAAGATTCACTTGTGAAATACTGCCGGTAAAAGCCTTTGACGAGATGGGTTTGCCGGTGCTTGAAATAGTTTTCCCGACATATATTTTTCCATTTCCACTTAGCGTATATCCCTGGCGCAAGGACTCTCCGTGTCCCCTCAGTACACCGTCAACATACACAGCCCATTCGCCAACTCTACTGGACCATGTGACGGCCAAATGGTGCCACTTATCCGATCTGTCTAAAACTCCCAGGTACACAGTTCTAGAAAAAAGTTTCAACAATTTTATCACTATGTGACAAGTAGAGGAAGAGAAGAGCATTCTTATAAATATAATGATGACAATTATAATTATGATCATGATATTGTTAACAATGATGATGATTATGATGGGATTATAATGACGCAACAACAACATGATGGTAATAATAATAATAGAAATAATAATAATACTAATAATAACAATGGGGAGATGATAATTGTGGCGATGGTGGAGAAAATCATGGTGCTGATGATAATTTTTAGTATCGAATAAGTGGATTGCCAAAAAATGCAAACTTTTCATAGATAATGACGTCGTTATGACGTCATTTACGTTCCACACTGATTGAAATACATAAAATAGATTTATTGTTTTATGATATCCTACTTGACCTCCAAATTTGGTTTCGATGCTTGTTGATCGTTCTTGGTTTTTAGGATGGGGGCTGTCCTGACCCGCCCCGCCCCCCTCCCCCCCTCTCCCTCCCTCGGTGCCAGATAACCCCACAAAACTCGATCTGGATAGAGTTAATTAGTTACTACTCAAATAATCTTCATGTTTACCTGCTTTCTCCCCGAATATTGATAGTGCAGCCATGAAAATGAAAGCAGTACAGGGAGATACTTTTTACATTTGAATCATCTGGGAAGGAAAAATAACCTTGATCGGCTACCGTTTGTGTGTTGACCCACAGCGACAGAGTGAAACTTGTGAAGTTGTTTTTATTGACCACTACGGCTGCATAGTCTACCACACTTGAGCGTGGGAACTTCACTTGGAAGTTGGAAGCATCATCTGAAAGATTAGAAAGTGTAAACAAGCTCTCATTTCTTGCTGAACAACAGTAACTGTTTCGTTTCACTTTAAGTTTTAGTAACATGTACTGTTTTATATCTGTAATTGTTTAAATTCTTATAGCAAACACAAAAATGAAGTTAAAGTGTCTTTGAAATGAGACCAACATTTTGCCAGCTAAAAGACTTCCATTAAAGAAACACAAATCTGAAGTTTAAGAGAATTTTGATAAGTAGTCGCGAAGTAACAACTATTCTTTCAGGAGTTTTTGCTCTTCATTTTTGGCGTCCTAACAACGGGAGCCTGGGTTTGAGTGACGTCAAGTACATGGTCGGGTTTCGGGGAAACTCACACATCGTGATCCTATGGATAAAGCGGCTATATTTGTAGCAGATGTTGTTGGGTGAGCCTGCGTATATATTTTCACTTTCCCATTCGCTGTTTTGTCGATGTCAACTCATTGTAACATGTTGTTTTTCCAACTGCTTGATCAGTTGATATCACAAAACCGAGCGATTAAGGGAACCAATACACCAGCGCGAAAGCAGACAACATCAAACAGTTGTAACTTCGCTAATTATTTTCGGAGTTCCTCAAACTTTGAATTTGTGTTTACCTATTTAATCTTTGAGCAGTCAAACCACTGATGTGTTGAAGGGACTTTAAACAGTTAAACACTGCTAAATAACCGGAAAATATCAAAACAATCAATGCAGAATGAAAGTCAGTGATGTCTGCCGCCGACGGAGAAAACCGATATGCTTTTGACACTCGCTCAAAACTGAGCCGGAGTTACTCTGCTTTATGAAAAGCAAGGTGTATGGATACATTTTAGTAGTTAGATATTGCACGGAATTGGAGAATGGTTGAAAAAAAAATCGATATATTATCGGCATTCGAAGTACTGAGCCACAATACCGATTGAAAACCCGAAGAATCGTTTCTTGTTTACTAATGGCCCCGGGGATACAAAAAATTCAGGTTGCTAGGCAATACTAAGAAAAGAGGAATGGAACAGACTAGAAAAGTTGCTTCGCTTCATTACGTAGCAAAAAAAAAAACAGTAAAACTTTATAATTATTGTGTCATTTAAAACGAATAAGTTTGAAAACATTAAAGTGCCTATAAGACTAACAATTTTTTTATAACCACTAAAAGTGTTTGGAAAATAACGACGTTTAAGAAAAGACTTTTTGAAATTAAATCGGCCGTATTCTCGATCTTTTATACACATTTGAAGTTCAAGTTTTGTTGGTTCACGACCACGTTTTAGGGGGACGTTTTAGGGTTATGAACGTCAATCCCGTGAACCAAGATGTCTGAAAATTTTCCCAGTTTGAGACACTGTTGAAAAAAACAATTTGACCAACTTTAAAAAAAATTTTTTTGCATTAGTACCCCAAAAAAGTTGTTAGCGTTATATGCACTTTAAGTTGTACGAAAACTAACACTATAGATAAATGGCGGAAACTTTAAGGTTCTTTTGTTTTCAGCGGTTAGTTAGGCTTACAAGCCTCGTTTTGGGTAACATATTCTTTTGAAAGTTTAGCTCAAGAACGAGGCTAGCAGGTTGGGCTAATTTGAATGAAAACAACAGAAAATTAAAATGCAGAGGGTCAATGCCATGGTAACTCACCAGTCCACAGTTCGCAGTTTTTTCCGGTCTGATATTTAGGGCAGTCATTCCAATGGTTTGGTGAACCGTCACAAGATTCTTGACAACCAGTCTTTTCTGATTTCACAGATTCCCCGCAATTTACTCCTCCCTGTATTTATGCGAGAATGTTTAAACAATAACAGGCATATAAATGGTTTTTCAGTCGGATCTGAGTCAGTAATTGGTTTCACTCGACTATTTCGTTCGGCTGTTTAAAGCACAGTCAAATCTCTTTAAGACGGACACTTTCTGGACCAGCTTCAACTGTCTGTCTTGGAGAGGTGTCCGTTTTATAGAGACTCAAAATTATACAGTAAATGCATTGCTGAGAAAACGCACGGTAGGTATCAAGATTTGGTGTTCGTTTTACAGAGATGTCCGTCTTATCCGGGGTTCGACTGTAGTACAAAAAAAAAACTAATCGAGTTTTGGCAATCGGTCATTTCCTAGTAAACAGATTTCTTAAAAGTGTACTTACAACTGAATCACACTTAAGCTCAGTAAATATTAAAGACACCTGAGTCACGCTAGAAAAAGCAAAACTGTCTAAAGTATACACGTGTATGATGTACAGATTCGACTGAGGACTTGCCACCTGAACTGGGGAACAAACCAAGTCTCGGCGATCTACAGCATTATGAAGGATTCCACTATCCACTCAAAGATAGGAGAAAAAAATTCTATGACCTCGGTGATTTTTTTTTCTCTCCTTTGAGTGGATGTGTAGGTCAGCGAAATCGGGTTATTCCCAATATCCAGTGGCATGCAAGCCCTCACTCCCATTTCCATTATATTGTTTTCACCTATATTCTAGTGTAAGACAACACCTTTTGTATACCTGTCTAATGTATGAAACTGTGATTATGCTTGTGTTGTTGGTTTGTGGCTATGTCTACTGTGTTAACTAACCTCATCACTGTCGTAATACGTGAAGCCAGCTCTACTTATGAACTTCGAAGGAGAAGCTGATCTTCGACTCCTCTCATTCAGTTCGCAGTCGTGTAAAGAGTTCCCCTGTTCCTTGTAGTTGATCGAACTGCACTTTGAAACGCTGAGACACTCAAACGTGCAGTCCAAACGAGATGATACACTTTTTGTTTTGATGATGTGTCCAGTTAGGGAACTATCTGAAATTGTCAAAACAGAATTCTGTTGTTGTTCAGGCAATGAAAGGAAATTATTAGTGTATGTTTTTTTGTAGTCAGGACAGCTGATGGGAAACAGGTGTAGCGACGTGCTTTGGGGCTTTCTTTATTCCCAATAAAGTTTTTACAGTTGGAGGAATCTAACCAGCCAGCCCCGATTTGGTTTCGGCCGCGGTTTCTGTTGACCAAAAGACCAACATCAACTTTAGCCTCAGCCAAGCGGGACGGTCCTTACTCCACGAGAGCAGAGTCAAAAAGCCCTAGTTTACAAGTCACGTTTTGCTTTATCATTTGCAGACAAAAGAACTCACAACAAAAGTTTATCGCGTGCTCCGACAAAAGAGTGAAAAAACAATACGTTTTGCAATGTGACACAGGGAAGCGAGCCTACTGATGAGCTTTAATCAACTTGCATGTGACAACTTTGACTATCTAAAATTGTCCAAACAGAATTCCATCGTTGTACACAGGCAACGAACTACGTCTGAGCTAAAAATCAGTGCTTTGTCAAGCAATGAAAACCAGGGCTGGGTTGTTCAAAAGCTAGTTATATAAAACTTTAACCCTGGGTTAGGCCAAAAATCAAATAGTAACATCTTCCCTATAAGGAAAGGTTAAAAGTTCTTTCTTAGTTAAGCGAAAGTGCTCAGGTTTATCACGGAAAAAGGGAGTCAGTTCCAAAGATACAGGACTTATGAAATCAGTCTCTGCAAGTTTTAACCCTTTAACCCCTAAGGCTTCAATTGGTCAACATCTAAATTCTCCTTACATTAACAATAGAAAACAAGCTGATTAGTGTTGAGAATATGAAATTTGATCATCCACAAGAACCTCAGAAGATGAATTTTCAAATTCTCCCAAACTTCTCATAGAAACAGGGATATAAGTTATGAGAACTTACAAGCTAATCATTTGGCACTCTTAGGGGTTAAAGGGTTAAAACAAAAACGCTGGTTCAAAGTTTAACGTGTTAACCGACCTTTGAACAATTTGGCTAGGGAGAAATCTATGAGCTTTAATCAAGTTGTGATAAAATCGAGGCCTTCGTGCGTGTTTCTATGGTAACAGTTTGACGAATGTCATAATGTTTCTGTTTAGACGTTTAAAAAAGTGATAAGCTAAAAGGTTCTTGAAACAAAATTTAAAACGTTTTCGACACTGTGGTCAACAGTAAATTTCACACACAGCGTTAAAAACGTTTTTTTAATTAAAAAAGTTCGAGAAACCTTTTAAGCCTATCTATTTAAACAGCTCGATTACTGATACCATAGGGTTTACGCACCGTGAAAGGTTTCTGTAGAACTGACGTTTTAAACTATGTAGTTCTTTACAATAGACTTTATACTCCGATATTTCAGTTCACATTGAAATCTTTCACGGTTGAAAGATGATAATTTTGTTTAATCAAGCTGTTGTTTCATTATCTTATTAGGATACAATACATTCAACTTGAATCGGAATAACTAGATGTAGTTTACAATGTGTCTATATAGATGTCGTTTTTACATTGCGGCCTACCTTTCACTATATTCTTAAACTTTCCTCCCCTCGTGCAGCTACCGCGATGTATTCCCTGTGCTATGCCCAGCAAATAGCAAAAACAGATCCATATTGCCCAACATTTTGCACAGCGTTTTGTTGGTTGGAACATCTGCAAAATTGCCCAATAAGATCGTTCTTAAGCTTTAAGCAAAAACAAAACAGAAAAAAATCTGGATAACTTGTTGGCTTAGTTTTCTGGGCTGCTCAAAGTGCGTTAAACGAAAGACATATCAGAAATCCTCAGTGTATGCATGGCTTAGAGTCAAACTCATGGAGATGAATAATGAATATGAAAATCACGAATGAGCCCCCTGCCATTTTCTATTTTTCAATTAATTTTCAAAACATTTGCTTTGGTCCTTTTTTTCTAATTGCTTTTTATACTTTCTTGGTAAATATAAGCATTTTTGGCCATAGTTTAAAAGGGAATAAGTGATGTAAAATTAAAGGAAGTAAATAACATTTGTGTAAAAAGAATGATTAGAGAAACGTGAAGCAGTTTTTGGTTACCAAGTTTAAGGTACGTTTAGTTAATTAACTAGTTCGCAGTTTGGCATGTCATACATAATAGATAAGGATACAATCCTAAATTATACAAGAGATTGTGTAGTATCATTGTTGACATTGGAAAAAGTTTATTGCAAAAGCAAAACTGAAGTTTCGGATGCAACTCGGCGTTTCATAACCTACCAACCATTTTTCACAATTATGCCGTAAT
>JAOBAT010008115.1:0-10479 GCA_026413305.1 Hydrozoanthus tunicans | reverse complement strand
AACCCCCCCCCCCCCCCTCCTTTCCAAGACATCAAAAAAATTGTGATAAATGAGTCGGAAATTTCACAGCCATCGAAGGTGAAAGTTTTCAACTCGAAGCTGGTGAATTCAAATCTTTTTCGAATTTCTTTTGAGAAAAACGGAGCAATGATAGAAAAGGGGAGGGGATGATAGTGGGTATTTGTTTTATGTTCACTAACAAGCGCTTTTCTGTTACTTTAATCATTTTCTTATCAAGCGCTTTTGTCGCACGACCTTTCGACTTCTCCTGTAAACGCTGTCAATTAATTCATGAGTCGGAAGTCCGAAATAACTCAACAAGAGGACTGGGCGATAACAGATTGATTGCGAATCGGATTATATTACCTCTAAACTTCGAAAACAGTACATGTCTCTCAATCTAGAAGAGCTATACACTGAACAGTTTTGATCTGCTTTGAGGTCTTTCTACAGGTTTTACTCAGTTACCTACACAATGAGGCAGTGTTTCATTCTTCTTCTTCTCCTGGGCGGATCGCTGACAACAGGGGAAGATGTGTGTAAGTAGATCTCTGTATGTGTTCGCTTATATAATATTTACTCGGGTAGATGGCGTCAAAGAACGTCATATCGGTGAATAGACTCAACTTGAAATGTCGATAGCCGCAATCTTCCCAGGAAAGGATACTTCTGTAAGTTTATTCGTAGTTGGATTGAGGTTCGAAGATCAATGTTGGGGCATTTTTAAAGGCTTTCTTCAAATCTTCAAAATCTTTGTTCCACTATAACTGTCAGAAAAGCTTAGCTTCGTCGACTGCCTTACGGTTTTGTTTAGTTACACATGAACGAGCTCTGGTTAACTGGACCAAAGTGTTCTTCAAAGATTTAAACGAGATTTCTCTAGTTTGTGATATTGCGAAAACAGTTGCGCACTTGTAGTATTTGTGGTTTTTATTAATACAACTCAATTCTCTTTTATTATTACGCACACGTGATAATAGCCAAAAACTATAACCGTTTTGCAACCAAACTGATAATTTTTCTCAAATCTAAATCACTCTGTTATTGCCTGCATAACGTTTAATCGAGTTCAAAGGCAAAGAAGAAAGAAATGATAAAACAAGATGCTTCGGAAGAAAAAAAACTGCGTTGTAAAGTTATGGTTCGAAGACAGTCCACTTAATGACGACATGGCATGTTCCGATATTCCATTTAGGGCTATTTTGCGTGTCAAATCTGTGGAAAGTTCAAGGTACTGATAGCAAACACATAACACTTGAAGGATCTAGGCGTCGCCGATCTTCACTTGACCTCTATGCATTGGCAATAGGAAAATCAATTCTGTTTTTAAAGATACCTTCCCTAACCTTTTAGTTCCGGAAACGGCGTAGACATGTGTGACACAATCTGATAACACACAAAATTCAGAAAGTACGAGAATTTCTTACTTTTGCAAAATTGTTTGACCACTTGACAGAGATAAACGACATCAGCTTTTGTTTTATAGTTTTCTTTGGTGATGAGCAAACTTAATAAAAAAAGTCTGATTAATTTTCACAATCTTTGAGAAAGAGTTCCAGAAGCCTTGTCAATGAGTATTTGAGCACGTGATGGAGTTTAAATTATATATAGGGCTGAAAGAAAACAAATCAATTAGTTGGAGATAAATAAAGCCAAAATTTGCTATCCAAAATGTATCTTTGAGAATGCATTAACATCCCGGCGAAGAAAATATTGTACGCTTTTTCTTTTGTAAAAACTTTATTAAAAACGAAACCCAAGATGAGAATGCGCGCAAACAAAGTCAAAGAACAAGCTAAGACGATCACTGGGATGAAATTTTGATCAAACACTTAAGACGTACACGTAAGTTTTTAGCAAGAATTCTAAACTCTCTTTTCATATGGAAATATCAAGAAACAACAACTTTAAAGAACGGTTTGAGGTTGAAACCACCAAAAAAGTTTAAGAGCAGCTCAGCCTCAGGCAAAGGTTACAGTACTGGTTTTTGCGCGCACGTATTTCACATGACCTTACTTCTTCAGTTAATTCATTCTACAGGAAAACAACTCCTTGAACTTCTTCTCCTGTAGGGCATACTATTCATTCGCGTACTCAATACTTTTTAAGCAGTCTTTCACCAAAATATCGCACAAGTAAATAGCTAAATCTATTCACTAATTCTATAAATACTAAGTATACTGTAAAGACAAGGAGAATCAGGCTGTGTGCTAAGTACTCAGAAGTGCAGAAACAATAAACAAGAACAATAAAACCTAGAGTTAAATACTGTTAAATAAAAAGTCTAGGTTTTATTGTTCTTGTTTATTGTTTCTGCATTTTTTAATATTCCTCATTGGTTTATCTATTACTGTTTACATTTTTAATAATTAAAAATGCTTTTCTCTACATTCCTTAGTGAGTATCTTCTATTGTTTACATTTTATATATGTTTACAAACATTCATTATTAATTTTCACTGGATAATAACAGCAGGACTGTCGAAACGTTGTGTCTTATCCCAGATTTTCATCATTAAATTATCTATGAAATTTCTAAAAAAATTTCACAGCAACTTCATAGGGTATGCACCTAGAAGTGTAACCTCCCAGATAGCTAAACAGAACGCGCGCAAGTAGATATAGACTTGTGTGATATAAACTAGTTAACTTGTTATTCGACCAATCGGAAGTTGCAACCATAGTTAATATATACGGACTGGTTAAGAAACCATTGTTATATGTCTTTGTTTGCCATTTACTTTTGTTTTCTGGTCTTGACCCTGCACAAAACGTGCAGAAAACACAAAAGCATTTGAAATGCAAATCAACAAGTAGCCACTAAAAATATTTTCACTAACACCTGAAACAAAGAATGTGCAGGGTCGCGGTTCGTTCAGCATAAAACAAAGCTTGTTTGTACATTCTTTGTATTTCCCTTTTGAGGTTTGCCGGTTTTCCTAACCAGTCCGTATATATTAACTGTTTTGCTTACCAAAGACTTAGGTTTCCCTTATGGAACGGGGTTGTATAACAGTGTCTAAAGTTTTTTGTTTGGCCTCCTCACCAAAGCAAACGTTGGTTCACGAATAGACAAATATTAAACACGTGTTTTAATTTTGTTTTGGTTTTTGACAAGGCCAGGGGTTCTTTTCATATTCTACAAACAATACTTTTTCTTCCCTTAACCCTTACCGTACTAAAAACTATTTCACATAAAATAAAAATTGCTCTAACTTTAAAACCGCTGCTTGAAAACTTACAAAGTGACCATTCATTTTCTTTGTCTTTACAAGTAGATTGTGAAAAAGCCAATTGCTTCAACAAATTTTGAAGTTTGTAATTTTGCTGAGATTTCATGATTTTTTTAATTGTAGCAGGTTAAGGGTTTATAACCTAAGGATGTTTAAATTGCTAAACTTGGTGTGTGTTAACGCGTGTTTTACTGTGCTTGACCTGCCGTCACAAGGTGTAATATAATAAAGGAAACATATTATTCACGAGTGTTTTCAATGGAAGACAATGAGAGATCTGTAGATCTGTATATCTTCGCATTATAGCAATCAAAATAGATAAACATTCTGATGTTTGATGTTCTTCTATAGGTCTTCTATGATAGACTTTGATTTACCAAACTGAAGTCAATTTCTTTAGTAAAAAGTGTAGCTATTTTTAGCTAGTTCCCGTTTGAAAATTGCGTGCAAGTCAAGCAGTTGATGAAAAGCGAACAAATCACATCATGGCACCTAAAGTAACTTCGCGAATTGGGCGGAACCAGAAATAATCCAATAACTGATTTTAGGTTTTGAGTTTTATTTTGATTAAACCTTAAATCATGGTTTTCCATAATTTTTAAGTCGAAGAATGGAAAAAATATACCTTGCTTATTCTGATGATTTTTTGATATGACGCAAAAACTGAGCAACAATTCACTTGACTATCGCTTCATAATCTTATTTTGACAGTGATTAAGGGGGGAGAGTGCCCGTTGAGCGACCAGCCGGTGTCGTGTCCTTTAAACGTAAACAACACGTGTTCCGTTGACGTGGATTGCGAAGGGACTGAGAAGTGCTGCAATGACGGATGTAGACTCGTTTGCATGCCTCCAACGGAGCCCGTTGGATCCAAAAAGCGCAAAGCCAATAATAAGGGTGAGAGTTAGTAACAAATAACAGGTAGCATTCTATGATTTTTCGGTGATATTTTGGAAAGGCCTAGTCAATAAAGTTATTCTCCGTATCGCTCAAGTATAAGAAAGTACTCTTAGAGCGGTAATCAGAGGGTCACGGTTCGATTCCCGTTAGGGACTCGAAAGTTTTTTTTCACACAAGAACAATTCTTCCACGGTATATTTATCCAAACTGATAAACTTTTGTGTCAAAGTGCTCTTGGGGTCCATTTTTTTTTCTTGTAGTCGGCGAAAACAGTTTTTGATAAGATGCATCTGTTCGGAAACCAAACGTATTCAACTTTTCTTAAAAGTTAGTTTATTTTTCTTTTCAGTGTGCGAAACTCCTCTTGACTTGGGATTCCTGATAGACTCGTCTGCTAGCATCGGCTACAAGAATTTCAAGAAGATTCAAAAAGTTCTACAAGCAGTGGTTGAGTATTACACAATCTCGGAACGCGGCACCCACGTGGCTGCTATATTAATAGACAACGACCCCAAAATTGCTTTTGGATTCAACACACTGAAAGGAAAGAACCTTAACACGCTCCAAGTGCAGCGGCTTATCCAAGCAATGCAGTACAGCAAGGGAAAGACGAGGATCGACCTTGCGCTATACGTCGCCTCCAAGGAAATGTTCAGCAAACTCGGCGGGTCACGCAAAAATGTCAGAAAGGTAGTAAAATACTCTACTAGAAACAATAACTAGATGCGCAAGTTGTATAATCAAGCACATATATATAAAATTGAATGTTAATATTCATCCAGATTGATAAAAGTGAAAAATTTTTTTGAAATCTTTTTCTGGGATTCTGGTCTAACTTGTCAACAGACGGTTCGACTGAAGCCATCAGTCTTCATCAGTGCGGTTTGTCATGTGACAGTTCACTATCATGTGACAATTGTCGAGGAACGGGAAAAAGAGCCCGGTCCCAAGCGTGATACAAAGAGAACCGGGGTCCCCCCTTTCTATTCAAGGTTGGGTCCTGACCACCCTTTCACAAACCGCTTTCTTTATTTGGCGAAGGACGGGAATGAAGGAAGCGATTTGGGAAAAGGTGCATAAATGGTACAGTACTCAAAACCCCGATATTATTTAGTGGGGTTTAGGCTAGCTATTTAGGTTCTTGAGTAGGTTCTTCATTATGTAAGGGCACTAACGATCAATACAGAAAACTGCATGCTACAGAGAATATGTATGTGATTTGTAATACAATGTTGCTGTATCAAATGATTTTCTAGAACCATGTTTAGGTGATTACCATAGAGTAAACTTTTCTTTAAGGATTACTATATATAGCGTGCTTGTCTTCAAGCTATGTTTAAATGCTGTGTTACATTTTAACAACAGAAACAACAACCCTTATTTCATCTTTGACACACAAAAATGTTAGTACTAGTCGAGGCAGCTAGTGAGGAGGGGACGTTAACAAAAAAAAGCTATTTACAAAATAGAGTTAAAATTTCCTTGAGTTATAACTTTATATTAATTTTCTTGATTATTTTTTCTATACTTTCAGAAATAAGAGAGTATTTAGTTTTTTTAGATTCTTTTTAGAGACAGATTTCAGCCCCTCTGGAAGACTGTTCAAAATTCTTACCTCAATATTAAAAAATGAATTTTTGTTACTGATGTAAAAACATCAACGAGTCGAGTTCCTTGTGGTGTAATGATGGACTTCATGGATTCGAGTGATTTAGATTTTCCGAATTCTGGTTGGAAGGGTGAATATTGAATCATACACAGCAAAGAAAAACGGTATATTTAGATATAAAACAATACCTCTTCTACCCATTAAGTTCCAAGTACCTGTTTATATGGCCATCACTCAGCAGACGAAAGGACAAGATACATTAGTACTTGTACTTGCACTTACATAATGTTTTACTCACTCCAAAGGCAGTTCAAGACTGCAGTTTCGTGTTTAGTATACCGCTGGTAAACGCACGTACACAACCTTACTGTAGGGAGTGAGTTTAAAATTTAAGATTGCTTGTCCTTCTCGATCACGTATGGCTAATTTGCATGCTTTTTCTTTTGTCCTTGTAAAAGAAGATTAGCATAGTTAAAAATAAAGAAGACTGTAGTCGCAAAAAATATATTAACGCAAAAAATATATTAACGGAATGAAGGGCAATTGAGTGTAAGCAAGGTAGTTATTGGTTACTGTTAAATGAAGTTCGTGCAAAATGTACGTTGTTAACGATGTTTGCAATTGAAATTAGGACTAGGATGTTTAAGCAGAGTGAGTTTTAGGAGTTATCATCGAAGGTATCTCAACTTTTCACCAAATTTTAATTTGCTGATGAACAAAAACTGTAAAATAAGGATTGATTAAACGAAATTCCCCTCCCTGGAAAGACTGTTTATTTAAATGTCTTTATAAGTTTATAAATAATTTGTATACGGTTCACTGCCGGGTGATTAGATTACAACTTCAAAACTGTGCTTTACACTTTTTTTTTTTTTTTAGTTTTTGAAAATAAATCTTCCGCAAGAATTTTTGAAGAATATTTAATTTCAGTTCAAGACTTAAAGACTGTGCAAGTACACCGATAGTTATTTTCATCAGCGGTAACTCTGAATACGAAAAAAACTAGCTTCTGATTGGTAATTTGAGGAATTGTCGATCGCAATGAGTTATGATGTGTAAACTTGCAGGTGTTGGTGATCTTCACCGATGGGATACAGACATGGGCGCCTCAGAGCATGATTCCCTTAAAGAAAACCGCTGACTCGCTTAAACGCAAGGGTGTGCAGATTGTTCCGGTTGGATTTTTCACCGATGAGCTCAATATTGGCTCTTTAATGAAAATGGCTTCAGATGAGAATTTCATTTTTAACATGGATTTCATTCCTGAGTTTCTTGACGCTATGGGAAAGATTAGTAAGGTCAAATGTTCAGGTAAACTATATGGACTGGTTTTACTTTCATAAAGTTTAAAGTGCGTATGAAATAAAAAGCTATTTTTCCTAAAATTATTTCCATTTTTGGAACTTCAATTTTTCAATGTTCCCTGTTTCTAAATAAAAGCAATACGAGTAGTGTTTCATATTAAATGATTACGAGCCAACAAGTATTTCTTACCAGGGGCCGCTAGTTCGAAAGCCGGTTAACTTTAATCTTCACAAAACCTGTTGGTTGTCATGGTAATTTACCCTGGATTAGGGCTAATCGTCTTTTGAACAACAAGGCCCTGAGCTGTTTAATTCATATTGGCAACGGAAGTGAGTTGAGTGCAATTTAACCTGATATTATACGTGAGATTTGAAAATTGAACGAGCACAAGTCACATGTACAACTATGATTTCTCGCCGAAATTGCATGATGCGAGGTTTAATTTATACCATTTAGTAATGTCCATTTTAAAATCAGTTTTCTGTGAGCTAGGTGTAACTCATTTGACCTCCTGTCACTTGCGAACGCCTATAATATTTTTGTGTATTCTTATTGACTGTTGTAGCCTCCACTGTACTGCGATTGGCTGTTCCAAAGAGTGCGACTAAAAGCTTAAAAGTGTGCAATTGTAATCTCAAAATGCCAAAAGAGTGTAGCTGGGAACCAACCAAACTAAAGTAAATGCGAGTGATTAAAAATAGATAAAATCAAAAGCACTTTAAAACACCTCAGCAAACAATACGTCACACAATTGAAGCGCCAGTATACAAGCGCGTTTGTAACGTTTAATCTTAAAGTAGTTGAAGTAATGAGGCAAGTGAATTAAATATATTGTTGTTTGAACGAAGTTACAATTCATAATCATACAAATAGCTAAGAAAGTCTCTTTGATTTATCTCCACAGAAAAATCAACTCCACAAGACAAGCCTTTTGCGTTTCACTTCATCAAGAAGAAGGGCAGAAATTAAGTTAACCGCTAGCTGAGAACTTTGGCTTGCTGGAATTTGCGTTTTGGCTTTGCTTATGGGGTTAATATTTTGCTTTTGATATAGTTTCGCTTTTTAAGTTAAAGAAATTTACTTTTTGCTTAATGTTAAAAGTTTAGATAAAAAGAAGTATTGCCTGTGATTATTAAACTGGGATTCATTATTTTTACTTACTGGAGTCAAGTTTCCTGGCGGTGTGCATGTAAAATAAAGTTTAAAAGAGAAGATAGTATTGACTTAATAGTTAATTCCAAGAGCGCGTGTTGGATATGAGATGGAAAATTTCTTGAGTTTTGAAAACCTATTGATACTCGAAAATGAATGCTAAAATTTATCCAGAACCATATTTCAGCTTTGTAACATTACAGTAAGTTTCTATATATGGTCAATTTAGTATATGAGCTGATAAATGAGATTGGATGAACCAATTAGAACGCAGGATACACAGTTCTCGAGGTTGAAAATGTAGTGATAACTGATACGATATATATATATACACTGTACGTGAGAGATTTATATTCCAAGCTGAAAAATATAAAGTGCATTGAAAGACGAGAGTATCGAGTTGCTATTTTCTAATTAGTGTAAATACTGAAATCAACAAAGAAATTTTGTAAACTAAAAGCGGTAAGGGCTGATTTGACCTCATAATACTTCGAAGGATACTGATTAATTAATGTGTGTGCTGATGGACCTAAGTTTTCAACACCTCCCCCGGAGGTTCACTTTACACCCTTCTTTAACTCACCGCAAAACCCCACAGACATAAATTGTTCAACTATAGGTTTTATTGCTTTCTGCATTATTTTGTAAAACTTTCAACCAGAGACTTTCAACCATACACCCCGACCACACACACACCACCTTTCTAGAAAAAGAAGCCAAGACTGTGGGAATTTGTATAATTATAGTAGACTGATGTTAGAATGATGATTAAAGGTTCTGGTTCTGATTCTGACTGACATAAAAGAAAATATTTGACCAACCAAACTGTTTTGTAGGAGTACGATGTATATTTTTTATGTAATAACAAATAAGAGATAGAGAATGGTTATCAAAAGGGATATCATCAGTAGCGCACCTTTTGGATGAAAAAAAACAGCTTCTTAACTTTTGAAGCGCTAAATTCTAAATATGGAATAAACGCAAATTTTGTTGAATACTACGGAATAAAAAGCGCAATACCAAAGCAGTGGAAACAAAAGCTAAAAGAACCACAAGCAAACACATCAAAACAGATCAAACCATGGTACGACACACCATGACAACAAAATGTATTTACTCAAGAATTATAAAATACAAATTTGCTCCTCCAACCTCGGAAAACATCCTACTAAATCGCGGAGTGGATAGGAAAAATGTTCAAAGCTTCTATTCGTTACCGTTCCGTTGTACTAAAGAAACTAAATTAATAGCATTTCAAATCAAGATTTTACATAATATTTTGCCAACAAATTCTTATTTGTTAAGGATGGGTATGAAAGAATCAGAAGAATGACCTTACTGTGATTGGGGTAAACAAAAAATACTTCATCTTTTTATAGAATGCCAGGACGTTACAACTTTTTGGATTTCCTTTAGAAAGTGGTGGAAAGATCAAACCAGTGAGCTGATAAAGTTATATATTGTTGAAATATTATATGGCGTTCTCAGAGCTGGAAAAAATAGAAAGTTGCTCAATCAAGCTTTGTTAGTTGCAAAATACCACATATTTTCGGCTTATATTAGTAAGGAAAAAGTAAGTTTCAAAACATTTTTATTCGAATTTAAGACAAGATACAAAATAGAAAAACAAATAGCCATCGAAAGACAAAGTATGGAAAAATTGCACAGCAAATGGTTTCAGTTTTTTAATTAACATGTTTGAGCGTTGGCAAATGAGGTAATTAGTCAAAAAGTACTGAATTAGTAGTGGACCAAGACCAAGTATTTTGTATTTTATTTATGTGGTTGTAAATTTGTAAGTGTAATAATTGTATTAAAAATAAAAAGAATAAAAAAAAAATAACAAATAAAAATCTAACTACACTTAAGTTTTTGACAACTTTTCTTTGACAAATCATATATAATAATAAAAATAAAATCAACGTATACAAGCCAGTTATTGCACGTTGTTATTTCCTTTAAGTTGATGCTAAAAGAGTAAACTTTGATTGCATCAGGATAATCATTGAAAATAACAGCAGAAAATGTTCGTAATTCCATTAAAAACTACAGTTGTCATAAGAATAATCTTTAAGTTTATTTCCGAATATAAATATGCCTTAATGTTTTTGAAAGCAGACAATGGACTCAAAAGAAAAATTGTGCAACATTTTATATCAACTCCCTCAATAGGCCTTTTGTAGCAAAAATAACATGGTTTATCGCATACTTAGCTCGATATTTACATAGTAGATCGGTGAAATACAGAGCGTATCAGCCACCCATATCAATCACATGTGGT
>JAOBAT010008104.1:0-10479 GCA_026413305.1 Hydrozoanthus tunicans | reverse complement strand
TATGACGTAAGAGGGCACTCGAAAAGCAGAGAGAAAACTCGGCTTCGCCTCGTTTTCTCTCAACACTTTCCTCGTGTTTTCTTACGTCATAACCATTCTCTAAAATTGTCTAGAAACACGCGCGATGCTGTTTTTTCCCTTATTAGTGTACAGTCCCGAGGGAAAGACTCGAAAACAAAAACAAAACTAACCTGTTTCCCGAGCGACTATAAATACAGTGCTTTGTTATATATTTAGCATTTCCCTTATAATATGCACAATTGTATCCTTCATGGTTCATTGTATCCAGCTTTGTGAGAGGCGATAAGCAATAGTGGTTATCTCTGGTGATGTTGCTATGCTAAGGGTGGCTAGCGATCTATTTCAATTTTTGAGTCGATAATTCTAGTTTCTTCTTTGTTTCTGCTCTTACCTGGGGTGGGGCAGCAATACACCTTGGGTGTCATTGCGTTTGGTGTTTTTATTGGCCCACACCTTTACTGGGCGAACATATTATAACAGGTTCCACTATTATTTCTTTGTTTCAATAAAAGTGGCTATGGACCAGCTATATTGCTCCATTTTAGTGTGTTTAATTTTTGTTTTTGTTCATTTTTGTTTAATTTTTGTTGCCCAGTAAACAGAGCACAGGCAAGAGCAGTACTTAAGGGTTAGGTTTGGGCGAAGACTGGAAGACATAAACAGAATAATTGCTTGAAAATATAATTTTTATGTCTTCTCTCTTTGAACGTGGTTTAATTGATAGTCAAGGAAGACTTGGTCGGGGTTAGGTGTCAACGAGCGCCATGTCCACCCAGGGGGTTTTGTAACAAGTCACATGCTTTAGGCATTAGGTGCCACACTTTTAGTCGACATCCTTTCGAGTGAGAAGCTTCGTTCGACAACCACCTCCTTCCCCAGTTCCACCCACTTTTGATTATAATACTTCCATTTAGTGTTATAGCGTTTTTCTCGGCCCACACCTTTACTTGGCGAACTATTATAACAGATTTCACTGTTATTTCTTTGTTTCAATAAAAGCGGCTACGGGCCAGTTGTCCATAGCTACATTGCTCCATTTTAAGTGTGTTTAATATTTTTGTTGCCCAGTAAACAGAGCTCAGGCAAGAGCAGTACTTAAGGGTTTGGTTTGGGCGAAGAGTGGAAGACATAAAAGAAAGAAAAGCTTACAAATCTTAATGAAAAAGGAAGGTGTTGTTCAATTAGATTTTGCAGAAAATTACACTTTTAGGCACCAGAACGAAATACAAACGGCTCACTGGAACCAAGAGCAAGTGACTGTTTTCAATGTTGCTGTTTGGACAAAGACCTCTGCAGATGGGGAGGTTTGTGAAACTCATGCTATTGTGTCCGATGAAACAACACATGACACGAAAGCAGTTGCAGTGTTCGTGTGACAAGTTTTTGAGAAATTTATCGAGAAGAAGCACCCAAAAGTCAAGCGTGTTTATGTTTTTTCTGATGGGCCTAGTTCGCAGTTTAAGAACAAATATATTTCTAACTTTATGCACATACTAAACTAGATTGTTTCCATCCAATGAAACTATTTTGCCACATCCCATGGAAAGGAATGGTACATGGGATTGGTGGCACCGTTAAACGCATAGTTTGGATTGCAGTGGTGTCGAGAAAAGCTACTGCCGAGTCCTTTGTTGAAGTAACCAGGATTATTTCAAAATCAGTGAACACTTCCTTATAAACAAGAAGGAAATCAAAAACATTTCTGACTCAATTGGCCTTAAAAAGTGCTTCATCGAAGCAAAGTCACTCCCAGGAATCTCAAGACTTCATTGCATTGAGCCATAAGTCACTTCATATAACTAGACCCCCTGATGTCTACCCATCTGATGATTTTGATGACACTAATGCAGAGTCTTTCATGGAAAAGATTTGTGACGAAGAGAATGACAAAGAAAATATTGAAAGGGAGGATGGTTCTGTCAGTGAAGGTGGAGGTAGAGAAAGTGAAAGTGAAATTGAAAGTGAGGTCAAATTTATCAGAGGTACCAACAGAATGTTCCTTTAACACCAACATAAAAGAAAACCAAAATGTCAATGTCATTCAAGGCATTCCAGATGAGTTCTCTCTTTTCAAGAAAACGTCAACTTGTCTTCCTCATTACATTTTAAAAGGACATAAACCTTTGTGGAAGTAATTTTATATCTACGACTGACATGCAGAGCTTGGTTGGCAACCCAGACTCCGAAGACAAGTGGCTGACAAACTTTGTTATAGATGAATACAACATGATATTGACAGGCTATTTAGTGTCACTCGTTAATTTATTTTTTCACCTGATAAATTTTTATTACTTGTCAGCATACAGCTATATACTAGTACTGTTTCCATAAAAAACGGTAGTAAGCATTTTTAACCACAGCCAGTTAATGTTTTCTTACAGTGTGAATGCAGGACAATCTTTTCAGTGGCTGTTTGTTAACATACTGTTACATAAAATTGAAGCTCAATGCATTTTCCCCGTGTTAAAAACATGAAAAAGTCCTTGTTGTATATGGCTTTAAACATTTCTTGTCATACCTGATAAGATTTTTGTTACAAACAGATGAGTGTTAATAGTTAACATGCATTTTATACTAAAATGCCAATCCTTCCACCACTTCCACACCAACGTGCAGTAATGAACGAAAGACGTTCTCCTCTTGACCTTTCTCCTCCAATTGATACAGATGCAAATCTATCAAAGAATTTTGTTACTGATTCTTGATCGAGACCAATAAATAGTTTGTTGTATGATTCCTTTAGGTGTTCCAGTTGATGCATTGACATGCTGGCTTTAAGATGTGGAGGTTGGCACTGAAAAAGTTCATCAGTCTCCAAGACATGTCAGTATATGTTTTCTCTCACTGGACCATTAGCTAACAGACTTGTTTCAATTACTTTTCTTGACAGATTTTCTTCCTGAAGAGAAAGGGTACCTGTTTGCTTACTTTGGAGCTTGTCAATAAGAGGTTGGAATCTCTCTTTGAACTCAGTAGGAAGGGTAATATCCTTAACATATAAATCACAACAAAATCTTCTCATCAATTGAATTTCAACAGCTCTTTGGTTTGTTTTGTACTCTCCTATCATTCCACTGAATCTTTCAAAACTAAAAAGCCAGAATGAATACACTGGCCCAAAATCGAGAATAAACTCAAATATATGGGTTTGGAGGTGCATATTTGGGGTACCTTTGTTTTTGCCATACCGTTGTTCAAAACCTTTTGAAAAATTAATCAAGTACAAATGTCCAAGCCTAGCTCGCCACTCTGTTATTACTGATGAGGACAACAAATTGCATGCCAAAACGAACTTTCTCCAAATTTCCAAATCTGCCTCAGGAATAATGTTCCATAAAGCAAATATAGAAAAATACAAGGTCCATGATTACCATTGATCGGCTGTAAAAACATTGTAAGAGTTTTGAATTTTGGAGGGCATTCGACCTATGGTTGAAGGAGGTCTCACTTCATCCAGTTTTTTTTGTATCTGTGCCAAGTGAATCCTTGTGATCAAAGGATTTTCTTCTTTCAACCAAAGTTTCTGCATGATAAACTCCGTGTACCAGTAAAGAGGTAATGTATAGGATCAACTGTGTGAAAACGGACTGAATTAAAATAAGGTAACTGAAGCAACTCGCTATAGCGAACACCATAGTGTTTTTCCATAGCAGCCTGATCACTTGCTGTTGTCTGATTTAGCACCTCCTAAACATGTGCGCGATGCTCTTTATAAGTTCTTGGAGGCTGAGGTTCAAAACCTGAATAATCCATGCCATCACTAACATTACCTGGAAAGAGTTTTTTGCACTTGGAACCATTTGATGATGAGTGCCCAGTAAAACCACATAGCTTACATGTTGCTGGGACGTCGCATCCAACACAAATAAGTGCGGCATGAACTGTGGTGTTCCCTACGGCATTGGGCAAATGAACCTGCACTCCTTCATTCCGTAAGACATTCAACTCTGCAACCAGAGGTCTGAGAAAACTGTTTATGTTCTGCTTTAATTCATTGGGGCCAGGATATACACCAACTAAGAAAAGGTTATTAGGCTCAAATCTCTCTGACCTGGGAAGATTCATTAAAACCATATACAATGCTCCAACACTGTAAACTGAATGTTTAAATGGCTGAAACCAGTCAACATTTAACATCATTGCATAGTTGTTGGGGGATGCCAAATATGGTTTCCCATCAATGGTTTGCCACTCCTTCCATACACGATCATCAAAAACATCAGCTAGAAATCCACTCGGTATGTCCCGAAATCGCCAAGCCTCGCACATTTCTGCAAATCTTGACCTCTGCAAAAACCTTTTTAAGGTCTGTATAACACTCTTGTAGCAGTAAACTTTGAACGGATACAGCCGAATATGTCCATTTTTTAAAGTAACTGATTTCAATAACGGTTCATTGCACGGTACGCCGAAAAGCTTGTCGATGATTAGGTAGTGCTACATGAGAGCATAACTTGGTAGCGAGCTTGCCATTTGATTTGTGGTAACAGTCCTCAAAATTGTAAATACTGTTGCAACTTGGGCATACGACATAACGACAAAAGTGTCCTTATTGATGCCAAGCTGAGTTCTGTATAGATGAATAGTGCTTGGAAACATAGCTGCAAATGTTGCTGTCAAAGGATCTATTTTGCTTATCGATTCAAAAACTACTTCAAAAAATGAGAGTAAGATATCAAGTGCATTGTCAGATATTGAACAAAATGAAGACCAAATACAAAGGAATATTAGGACACACTTTATCAATGCTTTCAAAGAAGACTTAAATGAACTTGTTTCAGAATTTTCAGAGCTCTCTTGATCTGATTCATTAGTACTGTGACCTACAAAGAAAAAAATATTGGGTAAATGTACAAAAAAAAAAGAGAAAATACTAGCTCTTGTTAATCATGATGCAGAAGAAGAGATACTCTTTCAATTATTGCAACAATATAGTAAAATGCCGAGTTTACTTCAATTTTGAACACTTTCTTAAAATACTTCTCCAGATGGTAAGCCCCTTCTTTGAACTGAAAACAGATTTTTAGCCGGGCCTACCAACAATAATGCAAAAATGGCGAAAGTGACTTTTGATGAAGTTCTCGATTCTCTCTATATTATCCCAATTTTCTCTTGATATAACCATTGGGAAAATTTAGTGTTTCATACAAATTCATTTATGTCGTATTTACAGTAGGCCTATCATTATTTTCTACCTCAATTCGCCGGGTGAAAATCTCTGTTCACCATTGAAACATTTTACAAATTAAAATGACAGTCTTTCGAATGATCACGAGTTGAGAACCCATATGTTCATCTAAAATTTCCTTTGATTTCCATAAAGTTGAAAAATCTTACCATGTAAATGAGATTTAGAATTGCTGTCACAAGGGTATGCATTATGAAAACACAGACATTAATAAGAAGGAATATAGCTTTCTCTTTTACCACAGGACAAAAGGGTTCTTTTCAGTAAATCTAAAATAAAAGGCTGTCACACAGCGTTCAAGTTTCATTCATAGTAGCCCTAGTGGATAACATTAAATAGCTAGAGGTTATGCAGTCTCTGGGCCATGTACAACTGGCAGAGAGTTTTGAGCCAGATGGTAGAAATTTTCTCTACCTGGCGAGCTATTTCAAAACTGACCCTCTGGTAGTTTTACTGAAGTTAAATGTTTTATTAGACCAAATGCCATTTTCCATGACAAAATTATTAAGAAACCAAATAATCCACTCCAAAAAAAGAGACTTACACTTTAATTCAACACTAAACACAAATAACACCTTCTGAACACTGAAAGACACAGTAACGTTCTTGATTTCGAGTAAACATTTGTGTTTGTTAATTCAAGACAAACTTAAATTCATATGGTTTAAACTTTTAGGACAATTCGTTTTCTCAATCAAAATCCAAACCATAATAAAATTTCATGACTTTTCCCTGACCTTAACCATTTTCCCCCAGTTCCTTGACTTTTCCAGGCATGAAATTCTATGTCTTTTCATGACCGTGTAAACCCTGTGAACGACTACAACATCAAAGACAACTGATGCCATTGTAGAAAATACATTAAAAGGAAGTGCTCACTCCTATCTGTGTTTTGTTTTAATGAAAATTAAATACTCTTTCACGGTTGACCGGAGTATAAAAGTGTTTTTAATAATTTGACTTATACATACAAATGCAAGATTTCATCGCCAAGCAAGCGAAGGTTAACGAGCAGCTACTTACTGCTCTACGAGAAAAAGAGCGGGAAGGCGAGGAAGATAGTGCAAACAAACCCAAGCGAAAGCTACCTGCACAACTAACGGCAAGTTTTAAGTCTTTTTACGTGACCATTGTTGTTATAATGTTTTTTTGGTTTATGAAACTAATCAAGTAATTTACTTGCAAATGTCTCAATAAGTTTTTATATGACATTTTGCCTCGAACAAGGGTCGGGAGGCTTCGTAATGGCCATTGGTGTCAGAGTAGACTATGAGACCAACGTTATTGTAGTCTTGATTCTGAAAAATCGAAACTAGAAATTAAAGTAGAGATTGCCGATTTTCAATAATTGTTGATATGTTAAATCTGCTTATCTTTTCTTATTTTTCTAAAGACATGAAAAGTTCTTGAATCCCAACTCCGCGGTGATCTGGAACTATTCGAGATAACAAAAAGCAGAATAATTAATATAACATTATTATATATTTTAAACCAAATCAGTGGATAACTTATTACGCGTGCTAAGATTGGTTCCAGAAATATTAGAGAATTATAACCAGGGCCCATATCCTCAAAATTCTGATTAACTAAACCCAGGGTTAACTCTTATTAAAAGTTAAAACCTATTAGTTGTCATAGTAATTTACCCTGTATTAGCACTGATCAGTTTTTGGGGATCCAGGCCCAGTACTTTTAATTATTTTGAGAAGCTTTCTAAATTGCAGTTGTTTCGTACTAAGAGGAAATTTATGAAATGAGCCATTCGGCCGTTCCCTTTAAAGTTAAACACCAAATGGGCTATGAAATTTGGAATGTCTGAATTCACAGCTAGGATGAAATTACTTTTAATTTTCCCCGAAAGGTCAAGATAAAGTACTGAACAATAATTATGGAGTGGGTATACACTTTTTTACTCGTGCATGAAAATTTTAATTTTTATATCACTTTGGTACTTCAAACTTGACATTCACCAATTGCAACTAAAATCTGATTTTATTCTACTGATTTGGTACATACTAAAACAATTAACCCTAAGTTGCCAGTGCTTGTGATATACATTTAACTTACTGCTTTGTGGCTCAATAAACACCAACCACTAGCTAGCCACCTCCACTTTGAAGACGACAATTGTTTACATAGAAAATATATGCTTGACATTGACTGACTTGTTTTTTGCAAAGTGTTTGGACACTATCCACATTATCATAAATGTGAACAATTTATTCCTCTACCTCTTGTCATAATTTTGGGTCCTGTCTTATCCTTCACTCAACTAACTGTAACTCAGTGTAAGACAACTGAGAGAATATTGGTTTTCATTGGTTTTGGTACAGGTGTTAGAGCCCAAATCACTACATGTTACACATTATTTCAGAATGTTAAGAGTCCTGATAAGTCTGCCATGTAATAAGTGGCTTTGCCAATTGATCAGAAAATTGCTCCATAATAAATACTTGTGTGTCGTATTAAACAGCCAATGCAGCTGAGAGGCAGAGAAATAATTTTTCCCTACACCATTTTCTGAGGCAGTTTTATACAAGTTTGTCATACACAGCTTATAAAGGAACACAAATTGTAATTGGCACTTAGCGCATTAAAATGATTAACAGAGGTATTGTCAAAAGTTCGGTCATTTATATATGTTTTTTTCATTTTGACTTTTTTCTCTTATCATTTCAATTCTAGTCGCATGTCAGGGAAAGTCTACAAAGAGTTAAGTATTGATGAAGAAGATGGAACACCCCAGATCAAGTGGGACTTAAACAAAAGGTTAGTGGCTGAAAAAAATATAAGAATTAGATTTGGACTCATCTATAGAGACAGCAGTATTCGAGAAGACTTACAAGTTCAAAAAATCAAGGGTCATTTCAAGTTGCAAGGCTTCTTATTTATATTGTTGGTTCATCATTTTTAAACTAATTGCTCCTCAAGCACTCTTTAAAATATTATTCACTGCAAAGCTAAAGAATAAAATCAACTTTTCAATCAATTTTTTTGTAACTTTTATTTGTTTGACAAAATTTGAGGGGAGTTACCAAGAGGCTTATAATTGGTATACATAGGTAGACAGGGAGGCTTTATGTAGAAAATAAGAAGTTTTGCCATAAAGCAAGAGTTAAAGTTGAGAAGTTCATAAACAAAAAAAAATTATTGAAGTTATTTGTCTGAACTTATTTTTTTCCAAAGGTGACTGATGTCCAATATTATGATGTTTTTTTTTTTGCACCTTTCTTGGTGACATTTAGATGTACATTACTGACAAATAGATTATACTTAAATAAGAACATTTTCCTTTTTGATAGTTTTGGTGATGAAGCTAATCAGAGGGTAAACAGAAAGCTGTTTGAAGGAGTGCGAAGCACTGATGCCAAAACCTCCACAAATACAATTAAAGGTAAACTTATTAATTAAATTATTTGTGATACCATAGTTCTTGTGTATGCTCATGGAAATAATACATACATTTAGGGTCCAATATTTTTAATAGAAGATGTGATACAGTCATGATCACATGATGATGAAATATTTATGTGTTAACACTGGTTTATTGCCATTTTAGCTGCAATGCGTGTCCACTTCAACACACTGACGTGACGTGATGGCGAACACACGCTCGAAGACGAGCTCCGCAGAGAAACCGCCTAGTGGCGGCGATGTTATTTCCTTAGCTCTAGTAAAAGAGCTTATTAAAGCTCAAGAAGTGGCAGTGAAGGCTTTTTTTGAAACCTTTATTGAAATACAAACAAGAGAATTGACAAACTAAATGAAGAAGTCAAAGCTGTAATAAACAGCTTTGAATTCAATCAAGCTGATTTAAAAGAAATGAAGCGAGAAGTTCAGCAACTCGCTGAAACTGCAAAGACAAACAGAACTGAAGACGAATCGAAGATCTCTGGCTACGAAAAGAAGATCAGAGAAACAAATGTGAGAGTTAAGGATCTTGGATCTAAGACAGACGACTTCGAGAATAGATCAAGAAGAAGTAATCTTTGCTTCGATGGAGCGAAAGAGGATGCAAAAGTATCTGTAGCAAATTAATGCGGTCTTCGCTACATTTGCCCCCATACCAAATGTGATGACAAATGTTGACATTTGCTATTTGTCAAATGGATGCAAATCTAAGCAAATGTGGCATTTACGGTGGCTTTGCTACGCATTTACGGCATACGTAAATCCAATTTTTCATCCAGTCTTTATGTCTGAGCATGGACCAAGATAATGCAGTAACTCTTGACGCTCTAGATGCCCTTCTAGAGAGAAACTTAGCTCTGCTTCGAGATACAATGGAAGGCCAAAGAGGTAGCGTAAACTTTCTCAATCATAAATTCGACTCAATGAAAGCGAACATTGTCGGTTTGGAGAAGATGGCTAAAGATGTTGATAAAAGGAATAAATTTCTCAGAGCTGAAAGGACAAGACTCACGTGCACATAGTCAATTGGTGAAGTCGAAGATGCGATTAGCAATATTCAACAGTACACTCGGCGTGTGTCGAAATCGCAGATATACCGATGCAAGCGGGCGAAGATACAATTGATATTGCAGTCAAGGTTGGTTCATTAATGGGGCTTGATCTGGATGAGAGAGACATTTCGGTATCTCACCGTCTCCCTGCACCAAGTTACAGCTCATGAATGAACAACCCAAGACCAAGATCTCCTGGGGACTCGTTGCGACTGCCGGAAATCATTGTGAAATTTGCGAGAAGCGACATAAAAGAAAACTTTTATAAAGTTATTCAAACGATAATTAAATGCTAAAAATGATTATAATTTTACCAAATTTAAATTTTATAGAAATAAAATAAAACATCTTATACTTATAAGCAAAAAGTTTTTTTACAAAAATTATTCTGCTTGCAATAGGAATAACATTAAAGAGGCATGGAAGGGGATAAGGCAAATTAACAATCTGAAAAAAAGTACTAGCTCCACAACTTTGACTCTGAAATCTGCTAATATAAAGATCACTGTTACAAAAGCTATAGCAAATGAATTCAATAATTGCTACGCAAATTTTGGCTCAAAACGTGCAGAAAAAATCTCAATTGTAGATACTTGTTTTGATGTTTTTCTGAGAATCTCCATGCAACAGTCTTGCCCTTTTCCCAGTTACAAATACAGAAATAGAAGATGAAATTGGTAATCTTAATTCTTCTAAAGCAACAGGTCCATATAAAATACCAACAAAACTACTTAAGAGTGAGTCTTTGTAAGAAGCGACCGGTCGATTTTGGCGTCCGAAAAAATTATCCTTGATATTTTGTTGGAA
>JAOBAT010008093.1:0-10480 GCA_026413305.1 Hydrozoanthus tunicans | reverse complement strand
TATATATATAGATATATATATATATTTATATATATATATGTTATCTGAAGACTCAAGAGTTAACGTAATTACAAAGTTGTGCAAAGCAAAAATGAAACGTACTCAGCGTTTTTAAATTAGGCATTCCCCGTGAAATGGAAATTACTAACAACTGAGTAAGATTTGGTGTTAAAAAACAGAATATGATCAACTGGAATTTAATCTAGAGCCTACACGGTTTCGCTTTCTTAAGTTTCCCTTTGGTACTTTATCGAAATACTTGTAGGATTATTACTAAAGGGAATGGCCGTTTCCTTTTACGCATTTGCTTTAATTATCCTTCAAATCCAACTATCCTTTTCGGCAATCAGCTCGGGGATTGAAAGAGATTTGTCAAATGACGCTGCAAGCGGATTATTTTCAGCGCCATTTGAATCACTACTTGTGAGTTGCAATCTTCCGCTCTGTGTTTGTGAACGATGACTTTGAATGTTCCAAAGAATGTCTGAGGCAGCCGGATAGGATGTTTTTCTTACAACCCGGCTGTGAATTCTGACAAAAAGAGAAAGTTACGTCTGCGAACTTCTACCCACAACCGAATATTATGCTGAAGAGAGTTTTAAGCCTAACAGTTCTTTTCACCATTTCTCAACTCTTCGGGTAAGTTTGGTTTAAGTTTAACTGACTAAAGAAGCTCTACTTAAGATTCAACGTCAGTGAATATAAAAAAAGTCAAATAAAAAGGTAAAGTGTATTATTAAAAAACACTAATAAATATGGGCGGGCTTCTATTTTCCCTGGCTTTGTTTTAGCGAGCTAATTCCAAGCCATCCATTTTGCTAAATACTGAGTTACACCGAAACTCTTAAAACTCTGCACTTGTTCCATTTCAATTGAGTAGCAATTGGACTTTTTCTAAAAGACAAATTTCTGGATCTCTCCAAGGCGGGTGAGAAAAAAAAAGCTCTCTAAGCATTCCTTTTCATAATTCGTTCTCGGCCTTTTTTCAAATCATGAACAAAACCCTTTTTGCCAACCTTGGTACATGGATTTCGGAATATTTTTTTTTGTTTAGGTAATCATACAACTTCGAGTTCAATTTGGAAATACTTTGCATGCATGAGCCCGTAATAAAACACACAACAAAATTAAATAGCAAGTATAGAAACAGTTCCTAATCAGTGTAAAAGGCACCAGCGCCGAAGTATTAACAAAAGCAATTAATCATAGTCGAGGTTGAAGTCATGACCATAAAGAGTTTAAGCCACGCCGATGACGATGGCAGAATACAATAGCTGCACGTCTGAATGCAAAAAAAATGAAAGAGAAAACGAGCCAGAAATGGTCCAAAGGGGAAAGAAAGAAATGTGTTTTTTGTACGTAAGTCGCCGTCGATCGATGTTGCCGTAGTCGATGCTTAAGCTCCCAAATAGACGCAATCGTAAACGTAGCCGAATTCGTAGTCGTAACCGTAATCGTCTTTGTAATCGTATTCACGGTAGTCGGCTATAGTCGTAGTAACCGTAGTAGTTGTATTCCAAATCGTTGTATTCGAAATCAAAGTCCTAATCGTCGTAGCAATCTTTTTAGGCTGGTCGTAGTAGTCGGCGCTGTTGTTTTAATCGAGTCGTAGTCAAGCTCCAAGTTATAGTCCTACTCCAAGTCGTAATCGTAAGCTTAGTTATGGTCGGATTCGTAGTTGCATTGTAGTTGAAGTTGTAGCCGTAGTCATACCAAAATTTTACTAAAATAAAGATCCTATCAAGCTTATTTTTTTACTTTTTAGATTAAAACTGTTGTCATCTGTGAATTCGAAAATCGAATAACCAAAGAAAACTTCCACGTCTAAGTATGCTTTTTGATCAAAAAAAGATTGGATTGTAAATTTTGACCGAGCAGGCCGGAGACTGGTATCCTGTGGCGAAGCTGCAATGAGCAGTAATTTGTTGGGTTTGAACGGATGGACAGGGAAATTATGAACTAGATGGTTCGATATGGTGGAAAAGGGGAGTGGGGAGATCGGGAAATGAGTGGTGCAAATGGGGGATGGGGAGATGAACTGGGTGGTGGGAATGGGAGAGGGGAGATGAACTGGGTGGTGGAAATGGGAGAGGGGAGATGAACTGGGTGGTGGAAATGGGAGTGGGGAGATGAGCTGGGTGGTGGAAATGGGAGTGGGGAGATGAACTGGGTGGTGGAAATGGGAGTGGGGAGATGAGCTGGGTGGTGGAAATGTGGGATGGGGAGACGAGCTGGGTGGTGGAGATGGGAGTGGGGAGATGAGCTGGGTGGTGGAAATGTGGGATAGGGAGATGAGCTGGGTGGTGGAGATGGGAGTGGGGAGATGAGCTAGGTGGTGGAAATGGGAGTGGAGAGATGAGCTGGGTGGTGGAAATGGGAGTGGGGAGATGAACTGGGTGGTGGAAATGTGGGGTGGGGAGATGAAATGGATGGTGGAAATGGGAGTGGGGAGATGAGCTGGGTGGTGGAAATGGGAGTGGGGAGATGAACTGGGTGGTGGAAATGTGGGGTGGGGAGATGAGCTTGGTGGTGGAAATGTTGGATGGAGAGATGACCTTGGTGGTGGAAATGTTTGATGGGGAGATGAGCTGGGTGGTGGAAATGTGGGATGAGGAATTATGAGCAACTGGGTATGCGGGAAAAGGGGATGGGAATACAAAGAACTGAATGGTGGAGTTTGGAGATGGCCATGGAGAGATAAGGAGAATGGTTGGGTGGAATGGGGCATGAGGAGATCAGGAACTGGATGGTGGGAAAGGAGAATGGGAAGATGAGGAACTGGGTGGTGAAAATGGGTGATGCATGGGAGAATGATATGAGTGGATGAGCGAGAAAGATGCTCGCAGCCTGTATTTAAATAAAACAAACCTAGACTTGAAAGTTTGATAGAACGAATATGCAATGTCATTGCATTTGATTATAATTGTGAATGAATTAAAGTACTTATCAAAATATCTTTTACACTGCCTTTTGAAAGGAATGCCTTGTTGTTCTCGTTTCGGCTTGTCCTGGCTGTCTCTTCAACTCAGATCCACGACTCATTGTTTCAGTGGTCCTATTGCTTGTAAGAGGCGAGTATGTTCCTTATCTAGACATGAGCATTATAATTTTGTAAAAAAACTAAAACATGTTCTTTCTAAATTTTCAACCTCGAATAGTGTGCGTTTCACGCCTTCTGATTGGCTTACTCATTATCCGTTATCAGCTTGGCCTTATATGGAAACCGGGGGTAGTGTTACAAAGCTAAAAAATGGTTCTGATAATAGTTTAGCTGTCAGTTTTAAGTTTTGATAGGTTTTAAAAACTCAAGAAATTTAATGAAACAGTTATTCTAATCGTGCTTGTTGAGTTTGAGATGATTTATAGCCAACTGACGCAGCAAGCTACGCGCCTGTTTGACTATTTACTCCATCTCATATCAATCGCGCGCTCTCGGAATAATTGTTTTAAATGGGCGGACTGTCCTTTGATTTAAAGAGAATGGAACGGTCTGTCTGAGCCAATCAAATCCTGGAAAATACAAAACTGTAGTTTACAGAAAGTGACGGCGTTTTTTAACCGTAAATTCTGGCCTTATGTTTTGGTTTCTTTTGATAGATGACGGACCTCTACAAAGGCTCCCAATAATGTTTGTGGCTACTCGAAAAAAGATAGCTCTGTTAATTCGGTTGACCTCAAGAGAAAAACCTTTCAGCATTAATACTATATTTAAGTTCACTTGATATCATCTTGAATTTAGTCTCGTTGAAAAGGATTAAAGGGAACTAGTAAGATTGGTAAAAATGTAAACATTGCAAAGTTGTTTTAACCTCAGTCATGTTAACGAAAGTGACTTCATGCTGTTTAATCACAAACGCTGCTTTTTGTATTTTAAACTTTTATAAATCACATCTTACTTATTCTGTAGTTCATACAAACTAGAGAATGCTTAAAAATTGAAATGGATAGCTAAGCGTGAGTATCTCAGTAATTAACCAAGTAACGCAATAGTTTTTAGGTTTAGAATTGTAGTTTTTAAGCTTATATACTAGTAGTGAACTGTCGAATAACTAGTTGTAATTCTGTTTTAGAAATAGTGCATTAAGCGGCCCGTCTAGGTCACGTAAAGATTGTAATACGACATGAAGAGAAAACTACTTGTAGTTTCTTTTAAGAAGTCTGAAAAAACGTATGAAAAGAGTAGCTTTAAGGTAGTTAGATGTGGAGAAGCTAAGCAAGAAAGAATATTAATAAAGCAAAACGAGAAAGACTGCGTCTTACATGACTGGTAACATTGTTTCGCAACAATACATTATTACCCGCAGACAGCAAAAGCTTAACATAAGAAGATTCATTTTAACTAAACAGTAATAGGACGTATTAGGGCTGCCAATCTGTACGAAGAGGAAATGGTTGGGTTAAAACAATGATCGTAACATCAAAATTTATTTTAATGTTTTTCTTATCCAATCATGTAAAGTAGGACAGTATGCTCATTCATTTAAAACTTTTTGCCTGTTTTTTTTTTTTTGCTTTGTTTTTTTATTTTGCTTTTGCAAACATTAAGTCCTGACTCAATTGTGATAAATTCTTGATCCTAGTCAATCAAATGTGGTACGCCGGATCTAACGTTAACAGCAACAGGAAGTCTTGTTATGTAAAATATATGCAGAAGTTGCTCTCAGTTGTTTTTTACCGCCACTTTTTTAAACACGATTGACAAGGCGCCATTTGGCGCATTTGAGGTTCCGTACTCGATTCCGATCGCCGGAGTTTCACTCAGCCTGTTAAATCAACTACTTAAACGTCTGCAAACGGTTAGACCTCCCAGTCTTCTCGAATAAGGACATTCAACTGCAGGACATCCAACCTCTCAGCTTTCGATCTGAAGACTTAAAATACAACGTATATTAAACGAATAAGATGTTGAATAATGCTGCTGACATCAAGGTTAAATTATTATTCATAAAGATATGCATTGCCTTTGAAATAAAAAGTGATTTCAAACAATTGACTTGAGATTCCATCATAAGACAATGAAGAATATCATTAATTAAAAATTAATCTGAGTCAATTACACAATAAGTTTCGTTGTGTTTCATTTTGACACTTCAACAAAACACGTGCAAGGGTTCACTGAAAGAATGGAAGCTAACAAAACAATTTGCACATTTGGTTTAATTTTTTTTTCATTTCCGACTATCCTTTTCGGCAATAAGCTTAGGGATTGAAAGGGATTTATATATTATTAAATTACTCTACAAGCAGGTATTTTCAATGCCATTTGAATTATTACTTGCGAGTTCCAGTCATCTGCTCTGTCTTTGTTAACGACAACTTTGAATGTTCCAGAGAATGTCTCAGGCAGATTGGATGTTTTTCTTACAACCTGGCAGTAAATTCTGGTCAAAAAAGAAAGTTACGTCTGTGTGAGCTTCTACCCACAACCGAATATTATGCTGAAGAGAGTTTTAAGCCTGACATTTCATTTCACCATTTCTCAACTCTTCGGGTAAGCTTGATTAGTTTTAACAAGACAAACTTGAATCTCTGTAAGCGCTAGTTAGTGTTTTTAACAAGTTTTATGCTGGTCACAACCCATTAAACTACATCTAAAGGTTCAAACCGTTATCAAAGTTCTTAATCTGCTTATTAATACTTCCAAACCCAGGAAGAAAGAAGTTGCAAATTCGATAAGCAAATGTATTTGTTTTCTTTCAGAAAGATGCGCACATAATTATACCTTATGAAAAGAAATATTGGTGCTTCATACCAGGGCCGAGAAGGGTCGCTACCAAGCAACTCGCTAGCTTCAAAAAATCTTTTTAGACGCAACTTCATTTTAAATAACTTCGAACCGGCAACTTTGCTTTGAATAATTTCTGGACTCATTTTTACTTTAAAATTCTCTGGAAGCAACTTCACTTTAAATAATTTCGGGACCGGCTACTTCGCTTTGAATAGTTTCTGGACTCATTTTTACTTTGAAATTCTCTGGAAGCAACTTCACTTAAATAATTTCGGACCAGCAACAAATCATTTGAGATAAATGTCATTGTTGATGCAATCAAAAAAAGTAACCTAAAAATCATGTATAGTTCTAAACAAAGTGGTCCTGAATGAATAGCTGCTCAAGGTCTTCAAAATAAAAATGACAATAAATGAGCGATGGTACTCAATTTTAGAGAGAACGTGATCTTTGGGAACAAAGATTAATAAAACTCGCAAGCAAGTCAAGTCCGACGGTTCTATAAACAATCCGGCCGAGACAAATGTTTGAAAAATACTTGAACCTATCTTTCTTTCGTCCTATTAAAAAACCATGTGAACCAGATGTTTTCAGCTAAAAAGAACACCTAATCATAGTTTAGAATCTAAAAGCGATTTTAATTTTTAACATATCGTTTAACAATTATGTCAAAGTCGACAGCATGCTCATTTATTTAAAATTTTTTGCCTGCTTTTTTTTTTGTTTTGTTTTTTTGTTTTTTTTGTCGTGTTTTTTCCAAACATTAAGTCCTGACTCAATTGTGATAAATTCTTGATCCTGTTCAATAAAATGTGGTACGCCGGATCTAACGTTAACAGCAACAGGAAGTCTTGTTATGTACACTATATGGAGAAGTTGCTCTCGGTTGTTCTTTACCGCCGCTTTTCAAAACACGATTGACAATTAGGCGCCATTGGGAGCATTTGCGGTTCCCTACTCGATTCCGATCGCCGGAGTTTCACTCAGGCTGTTAAATCAACTGCTTAAACGTCTGCAAACGGTTAGACCTCCCAGTCTTCTCGAATAAGGACATTCAACTGTAGGACATCCAACCTCTCAGCTTTCGATCTGAAGACTTAAAATACAACGTATATTAAACGAATAAAATGTTGAATAATGCTGCTGACATCAAGGTTAAATTATTATTCATAAAGATATGCATTTCCTTTGAAATAAAAAGTGATTTCAAACAATTGACTTGAGATTCCATCATAAGATAATGAAGAATATCATTAATTAAAATTAATCTAGAGCCAATTACACAATTTCGTTGTGTTTCATTTTGACAATTTAACAAAATACCTGCAAGGGTTCACTGAAAGAATGGATGCTAACAAAACAATTTGCACATTTGGTTTAATTTTTTTACAACTCCAACTATCCTTTTCGGCAATAAGCTTAGGGATTGAAAGGGATTTATCAAATTACTCTACAAGCAGGTATTTTCAGCGCCATTTGAATTATTACTTGCGAGTTCCAGTCATCCGCTCTGTCTTTGTAAACGACGACTTTGAATGTTCCAGAGAATGTCTCAGGCAGATTGGATGTTTTTCTTACAACCTGGCAGTAAATTCTGGTCAAAAAAGAAAGTTACGTCTGTGTGAACTTCTACCCACAACCGAATATTATGCTGAAGAGAGTTTTAAGCCCGACATTTCATTTCACCATTTCTCAACTCTTCGGGTAAGTTTTATTAGTTTTAACGAGACTAACTTGATTCTCTGTAAGCGTTAGTTAGTGGTTTTGATAAGTTTTATGCTGATCACAGCCCATTAAACTACATCTAGAGGTTCAAACCGTTATCAAAGCTCTTAATTTGCTTATTAGTAATTCCAAACCCAGGAAGAAGTAAGTTGCAAATTCGATAAGCAAATGTATTTGTTTTCTTTCAGAAAGGTGCTCGCCTAATTATAACCAATATGTGTGTTATTAAGTCTTGAACGTTGTGAATTAATATTCCCTGACCCTACTTGTCTTCTTACATTAAAGTTACAAACACTTTAAAGAATGTAGTAACTAAAAAATTTTCTTTATCTTAAAAAGAGGGGAAAAAAGATAATAGATTTTAAAAAATCCAGGCTGACGTTTCCAAAAACACTGAATACGAAGAAAGTTTTTCTGGTGCAACAAACGATGAAAAAAGACAATAAAAGAAATTACGAAGGATGACTTAGAGCAGTATAAATTCAGAACTAGACTAAACAAGTACAATTTTACCATTAATTTTAGAATTTTAGTCACAACATATTTGTGCTTGTTACTTATCGAGTAGGTACGTACTTATCACAAAGCTGGTAAACCGATTGCTCACTTCTGTCATATCCATTGCAAATACATATCAAGTCTATTCCAGGTCTATAAGTCGCTTTAAGTTGCCTTAAGTTGCCTTTAATAATATCAAGATGCCTTAAATCGCATTAGTCGAGGTCATTTTTCACACCATTTTTCCTTAAATTGCCTTAAGTTGCCTAAAATTGCACTTTTCACCCCATTTTTTCTTAAATCGCCTAAAGTCGCCCTAAATCGTCTTAAACTATCTTAAGTCGCTCTAGATCGCGGCAACTTAAGAACCCGGAGTAGGCTTCATATCCGCCGTGACTGTCTCTTGCAATTATTGATAGATCAGTATACGTTTTTAAGATATTGGTGTAATTAACTATTTCAGATGTCCCCTGCTCGGTCCTGTTTTGATCATCTGACAAGAGGTGCTACAAAGAATGGGTTGTACACCATCCAGGATCATCCACAGGGAGACTACGAGAACCGTCTCGTGTACTGTGACTTAACCTCAGAACCGGAGAGAGCTTGGACACTAGTCATGTCTTTTAAACTTGCCAACTCAAAAGTACCCCAATTCAATACGGATCATTTTATCACCAATGCACCTATGAACGATGCAAAACCCAACTGGGATAGCTACAGGTTGCCTTTGGATGTCATGAACTCAATCAAAACCCACTCGTCTTTATGGCGCTCAACTTGCAGTTTCCCTTCTATAAAGAGTAACGCAACACTTTACAGGTAATGAGAACAGAAACACTGTAGATTTCCGCGTGCAATAAACTCTTGCGCGTCTTAGACTCGAAACTTTTAAACAAAATGTGTTTGCGTTAAAGTAATAATTTTAGAGAACTATTTTTGAGGAGGCACGTTAGAACCGTGCTACTAAACAACACGTGTAGTATAGAAGGGACCAAATTAGCCCCCATTTTTGCAGCGCAAATGCGGCGCGCGCATAAATTATTTCTGGGATGATGTCATAGCTCATGAATCAAATGCGGGGGAGTAAATTATCTTTTTTTTTTTCCAACCTAGTGAATAAAATCCGGAGCCGGTATAATATCTTTTGTTATGACAGTGATATTATCGGTCGTTTTTCTAAAATGGCGCCAAATTCATTAATTATGCAAATAGCTGTTGTTACATCCGACTAGAAACATTTTTGTCTTTATCTTTGGATAAGACGCTATGAAACTAGCGAAGCCGTATTGTCATTTTAGCTGCGAGAGCCAAGCAACAGGAAACTTTTAGAAAAGTATAGCGAGTTCAGAACTTATGCAAATCCAGGAAAGAAAAAAACCAATTAAAAAACTTAATCCCCTATTGTTTTTTTTTTGACAGCTGTCGGCGCGAATGGTTGAATGACTTTTTGAATATTTAATTAGGGTGCTAGTAAGCATACCAGAAGAAAAACTAAAAGAAAAACTAAACACCAAAGATTGGCTTCAAACACATTTTAGTTTTCTTTTTACACTTCTGAGCAATCCTGCTTAAAAACATTTATGGAAACTTAGATTAACATTTTAACCAATTATCAGTTTTTTCATTTTTCGTACATTAACCCCTATGAACTATTGTTGACAGCGATTACCTTCGAGGGAATTTCCATGATTTTGACATTTTTACGTTCACCGGTCATGGTGTTTGCAAAAAGGTTGACTACGTAAACATTCGAGGTCACGTGGGAGTTTCAGGCTCAATTCTGGCAGCAACAAGGATTGTATGGACTTCACATTGATAGCTGTGTGACAGGGTGTGCATTTAAACCGAACGCAGGTTGTGTTCATAACGAGAATAACTTTGGATTCCATGGAGAGAGCCCTTCAACTCAGAACCCCAAGTTTCGTTGCACAGCCTCAAACATAGACACAACAAACTGGTGGTTCGGAAGTGAGATAATACCATAACTACTCAGGGAAATGAAACCTGGAAACTGCTTTTAAAAGTCAAAGAAATCGATTTGCATACTCTGAGCAGTTGCAACTATAGTTATTGAAGATAAACTGTGAAGAACTATAACAACGTAACAATTTATTACAATCAAGTTGTGTTATAGTGTAACACTTAAGATATATCTATACAACTTCCTCCTAAGGTTTGCAAATTTGCAACGTGTTATATTAGAGTTGGTATCCTTGGTAGCGTTAGTGAAGTTTTTAAGGTTAAGTTTAAGCAATGACATATCTAAGAACCAAAACAGAGCTCATAGCAAGTGTATTAGTCCAAATTTTCACAGTTATTTGGTACAAAATTTGGGAAGTCAATAGGAAAACAATTTCTTTAGAAAAAAAAAGACTTGTTCATGGCTTCTCAGAGCAGTAATTTTTTTTAATTAATTAATTAATTTATTTTATCACGGGGGGAGTTGGGTGGGGGAGATGAACGAGAGGAAAACAGGGATGATGAAGGTTGTATATAGTAGAGATGAGGTTGGGGGAGGGGGGGGGGGGT
>JAOBAT010008071.1:0-10480 GCA_026413305.1 Hydrozoanthus tunicans | reverse complement strand
TAGTAGTAGTAGTAGTAGTAGTAGTAGAAGTAGTAGTAGTAGTAGTAGTAGTAGTAGTAGTAGTAGTAGTAGTAGTATAAGTAACGGTATTAGTAGTAGTAATAGTATTAGTAGTGCTACCTATATTATTACTACTATGTACCACTATTAATAATAATATCAATAAAGGCTAATAACACCAATATTAGCCACAACAGCAACAATGATATCGGTAACAGTTCAGAACTTACCATTATCTCACTGAACCGGCCAAATTCCAAAGTCTTAAATCTGTGATAAATGGAAAACAATTGACACTAAAACCAACTGACAACTGAAGAATGGTTGGTGTACATGCAATGGTATTCTGTAATTTATAAGGGTGTTAAGGTGTTGTGATACTCTCTATCTTACCGATCGATTGGGGGACGAATGTACTCGCAGTATGAGCTTTCTTTGACTTCGGCCAGCTGTTGCACACAAGACACATAGGCAAGCCTGCTTTGAACCTCTGCCATGTCCGGGATCTGCAATAAAGAGTTAACTTTGAAAGTTAGGGGCCCATCTATCGTTTACAGGAGATTGGGTTTTCCAATAAAATAAGCAAGTAGCCGTTATTCAATACTTTCATTTTATTTACTTGCCCTGTCTTAAGGAAGCGGCAAAACTTAATGAAGAGCCTACCAAATAGTTGAAAAGATGTTGAAAAACAATAGACCACTTATTAATCCAATGTTAAATACAACGGCATAAAGTTACCGACGCCGTACTGGAAAAATACACGAAAATCCATCCATCTAATAACAACTGTTCATCGATCAAACTGTTTTTAGGTTCTAGGCACATGACCATATGTCTTCTTACAAAACCGAAATATGAAAGGTTTTCTAATTCTAGACAAACCTCTCGTTAAAAAGTAAAAGTTATGTAGTGGGAGAGCACATCATTAAGAACACGACACTAACACTGACAATCTAATTAATTCTTTCTTATACTAATCTTTAGTGAAGTTGAAACGTCAATGTATTTTTAAATTTTAAATTATAACGCGTGAAAACCGTAAAACTTTTTATTGATTTTATCTTTTTATCAATTCTTCCTTAGTTCTCCGAAATGCAGGAGGAATTTGAATGTCTCATCAATGAAGTGTTTTTTTTTATCAGAAAACTCAACTCTTTATCTGACTCAATCCGTGCAAAGTTATTTACCTAACACCTTTTTTTTTTTCTTTCTCTACACACTAGATATAACTTTCTGTACATGCATTTAAATTGATTCATTAGTATCATTCCAGTTACCTACAAAAATAGATTTATACTCATTTAAAGTTGACAATGGCATCAATGGGATGCCGAAACGTTGCATGTATGTAGTTTTACTTATATTCTCATTAAACAATTTTCCATTTATTACAACTGTTTTCTTTTCCTCGCGTTGCATGTCAATGCGAACCCGTTAACATCACCAGGAGGAAATGTGTACCTTAAGTGATTCAGCGAAAGGGTTCCACTTGTTCCAGAGAAGCCACCAACCAGAGAGCTGATCTCCATAGTTGACCAGAGAGTCGGAATACTCCGAGCCGACATCGATTGCAATGATCGTTTGGGCTCCAACTGTCTTCATCACATCAGCTACGTGAGAAGGTAAATTGCAGGGTTACAAGAAAACTTCTCTTTTGCGATTAGTTTAGGCGCTTAAAGTAGTGTGTTTTTCTTACAAAAACCATGGCGTCCAAGAACTTTTAAAATGTTTAAAACTAAAAGTAAATTGACAAACTATCTACAAAAAGTTTATGCTTTCTAAAACGAAGTTACAAGCTTTGGAACTTTGAAGAGACCTTGAAAATGGTGAAATACTGAGAACAAGAGTTCAGGCAAAAAATAATTCAGTAGATACGATCAACATAGAAAAGAGCATGTACACGAAACAAAAGATATCAGACACACTGAGATGGGTGACTACTGGTTCCAGGCATCCTGAAGGGTAACAATAGTTACCAGGTACAATGAGAAGGGTGACCACTGGTACTAGGTACACTGAAGGGGTAACAACAGTTTCCAGGTACAGTGAAGTTGGTGACCACAGGTAGCAGGCATCCTGAAGGGTTATAACAGTTACCAGGTACAATGAGATGGGTGACCACTGGTACAAGGTACACTGAAGAGGTAACAACAGTTACCAGGTACAGTGAAGTGGGTGACCACAGGTAGCAGGCATCCTGAAGGGTTATAACAGTTACCAGGTACAATGAGATGGGTGACCACTGGTACCAGGTACACTGAAGAGGTAACAACAGTTACCAGGTACAGTGAAGTGGGTGACCCCTGGTACCAGGCATCCTGAAGGGTAACAACAGTTACCAGGCACAATGAGATGGGTGACCACTGGTACCAGGTACACTGAAGAGGTAACAACAATTACCAGGTAGAGTGAAGTGGGTGACCACAGGTAGCAGGCATCCTGAAGGGTTATAACAGTTACCAGGTACAATGAGATGGGTGACCACTGGTACCAGGTACACTGAAGAGGTAACAATAGTTACCAGGTAGAGTGAAGTTGGTGACCCCTGGTACCAGGCATCCTGAAGGGTAACAACAGTTACCAGGTAGAGTGAAGTGGGTGACCACAGGTAGCAGGCATCCTGAAGGGTTATAACAGTTACCAGGTGCAATGAGATGGGTGACCACTGGTACAAGGTACACTGAAGAGGTAACAGCAGTTACCAGGTAGAGTGAACTGGGTGAACCCTGGTACGAGGCAACCTGAAGGGTAACATCAGTTACCAGGCACAATGAGATGGGTGATCACTGGTACCAGGTACACTGAAGAGGTAACAACAGTTACCAGGCACAATGAGATGGGCGACCATTGGTACCAGGTACACTGAAGAGGTAACAACAGTTACCAGGCACAATGAGATGTGTGACCACTGGTACCAGGTACACTGAAGAGGTAACAACAGTTACCAGGTACAATGATATAGGTCACCACTGATACCAGGTACACTGAAGAGGTAACAACAGTTACCAGGCACAATGAGAAGGGTGACCACTGGTACCAGGTACACTGAAGACGTAACAACAGTTACCAGGTAGAGTGAAGTGGGTGACCCCTGGTACCAGGCATCATGAAGGGTAACAACAGTTTCCAGGTACAATGGTGTGGGTGACCACAGGTACTAGGTACATTGAGGTCAAAAGGTAACCAAGGGTACCAGGTGTGGCAAAAGGTAACATAAGTAACCAGGCACACTGAAGGATGACCATCGTTACCAGGTTGTCAAAAAATCGTTCTCTAGGGCTGGTCCGCTTTTCTCAAAGCAAAATTTAAGGACTCTTTTAGGACTTTTCAAGGTAAGATTCTTGGTTTTCGAGGACCTAAGGCATGGGACATTAACCACCAGAACTGACCTAAAACATGTCTTTTTTCCATTTTGATTTTCCTTGACACAGTTATACAGTTATAGGCGCGCTTTAGTTGTTGTTATTCACGGACCTGACACTAAAGTCTTTAGAACTTCAAAGGTTTGATTTGACATTACGTAAGCAGAGCTGTTCTTTGCTTTTTTTATGACAACACAATAGTGTAGTCTTCATTCAAATGCAACAAACAGCTTATTTGTAAGCTAATTACATGGCTCGTGATTCATACAAAATGTCAACGTCAGTGAAAAAGCAGATATTTAAGGACTTTTTAAGGACCAGGACTGATTTTTGTAAAATTTAAGGACTTTTGAGGCCTCAAATTTTGGAAAGTGAAAATTAAGGACTTTTAATGTTTTTAAGGACCTGGACGAAACCTGTTCTCTTACCTGGTAAATTGTTGACGTATCCGCCGTCCAGCAGCAGATGGCCATCCTTGGGGTCGCAGAGCGGGGGTAGATACCCAGACAAGGACATGCTTGCCCGCACATATCGCCACAGGGAGCCTACGGAACGGGAATCGCAAGAGCAGCTTAAAAACGCTTTCGAGTTTATCTCTAAGTTTATCTCCTTTCCACTGATAAAAAAAAAACTTATTTATTTTAATGGCCCTACAGGTAGCATCATCATCTGTGGCAATTGTTAAAAAACTAACAATCCATTATCTTCTTCCTCAGCTCACCGTAGTTCTAAAACATTCCCTTTTAATGTTTTGAACAGAAAATAGATGCTCTCGAATAAAATTAGTTCCCTGAAACTATGCAATAAAGCAAAGGCATTAAACTTTTAGACATTTTGAAAAAAAAAGAATTTAAGGGATAGCTAGTTTTGAGCGGTGTACCAGAAATAACTTTGGTCCTAAAGTCTTTACCTCCACAAGTAACTAAGATCAGAACTAGGATTAAGACCGAGGGAAAACAAAAATTGACTTCTCTTAACACTTTCGGTGTACATAACTTGCATTGATTAATCATTATTGAACATATTTCATCAAAAATAAAATGCTTTGTGTGTGTTTATTAAGTAGGAAAACGTTTTTCACAATTTCATTTGCTTTATATTCATTGAGTTCCAACACTTACCGTCTGTGTGCACTCGCATTTTGGAGGATGTAATATCGGTCGTGATACAAAAATATGGTAGAAGTAAATCCTATTGATAAGCAAACAAAGTCGTTAGTTGATAATAATACGAAAAAATGATTGTCAAACTCGCTAAACAAAAAAACTTCAATACAAGGTCAAACTCTTAAAACCCACCTCGATCTGCTTTTCCCCAAAAGTACTTCTCAAACTTGCATTGAATCCATTACCTTCAAGAAAGTATACAGTGAGTAGCCATGACACTAAAACAGTTAAATGAAGATGTTCGCTCTCGGTAATACTTTACCACTTTACAAATTAAATTATAAAAAGCTAGCAAATATCAATAAAATAATAACATTAATAATTATAGTAATAATATTGCACAAGTATACAATGTGCCCTCCCAGTTACCACCATTATGGCTTTATGGTAGCTCGTGAACTTGGGCACACGATGTACGGTAATAGTATTAAAAACAATCAGCAACCAAATTTCTTATTTGTAATTACTTCCACTTAAACGTTCTGAAAGCTTTTCAAGAAATTTTTCGAGGTGATTTTGAAGACTTTCTCACAAAAACTAAAGGTATTTTTCAGAACACCCCTTGCGATGCAAGAGCCCTGTCTAAGGACTTGTAAACAATGCTGTTGATACTGCAAACAGAGTAACTTCTCTATATATATTTTAAACAACATAATCCCATGCTTACCAGAAAACATGGAAGTAAACGGATATGTCAGATCGAGAATTTGCTTGAAAACAGAAGTCATGTCCTACAAGATAAAGAAAAATAGCAAGGATAAAGTAACAATTTACGACTTAACATTTGACTTTTTCTTATAGTTGACTCAATAAAAATGATGCAATGAACTAGCGTTTGTTTTTAACTCAAATGTGTTAAAAACTAAAAAGCCCTTAAAGGGAATCGCTATAAATATAATTAATATACGGGTTTGCCATTTCCTATTCAATACGGCTTTTTCTTGCATTCTAATTGGCTTAGCCGGACGTGTACAGTACTTATATTTTCTCATAATAGAAGATAACCATTTAACAAGACGTAAGTATATCTAGGTAAGTAAAATGTGTACCTCGAGGTAAAAACAATTGCAAATTCAAATATAGTATAAGGCTGTATTCCAATTGCTCCAGAAAAATTCCTCTTGTGAAGAAAACGATACCCTAACATTATGAAAAACAAGTAATTCAAGACAATGTAAGACTCACCCAAGACCACTCCCGAACTCTCTGACACAATCTGGGAATGCACGCGTCTTCGGCATAGGCTGCCCCAACAAAGGAACCCATGCTAGTTCCACCAACCATGTCAATCGGGATCCCTGTGCCAAAGAAGAGGTTGAACACAGTTTAAGGTTAGCTAAAGTCAGAAGATTTTTCTTGAACAAGAGATTCTACTACAAAAGAGAGCTCCTAATTTCAACAAGGAATTTGACACGAAATTAAACGACACGCAAAAATTTTCTCCTAAGAACCACTTGGGATATTCAATACATTCAAACATCGTACCGAATCTGGCATCTAAGCCTATGGTTTAAAAAAAATTCACTGAGCGACAATACATTGTCATTCCTTTCTTATTTGTCAGGTCTGCGTATCAGGATTTCTTATTCATTGTTTGCTTTTTTTGTAAAACCTTTCTCGACAATAAGGACCACCGAAACATCATGAGTTCTAGCACATCAAGGCTTACATTCGATCAACTTCATTGTAACAAAGCTGCGCTTGACCAAATGTACATCAACCAATTACAAAAAATTAACGTTTATTACAAATTTGTCAACTGGAACTGAAACAAAAGACTCTTGCGGCCAAATACGTCGGCGGCGCAGGGGCTTTCGACTCGTAATCCTAAAGTGGGCGTTTGAAGCCCAGTCGGACCACACTTATCCGATTGAAACCGATCGGACAACTCGCTCTAGCAAACTCAGTTGTTCTAATGAGTACCAGCTTTTTGCTGGGGGATAACCTGAGATGGATTAGTGTCTTGTCCAGGGGGAAGTCAAAAACTCTCACTTTACACTAGCAAAACCGGAAAAAAAGATGGCATAATGGACCACTTGGCTCAAGTTTTACTTGTAGCTGGGGTGTGCAATCAGGTACTGATACAGGCACTTAACAAACTTTGAGGTTAACTAACCTGCTTCATCCAAGGCTTTGATGACTCCAACATGGGCCAAACCCCTGAAATGATATTACGCTAGTAAGATTCTTTGTAGAGCCCATGATAAAGTAATAGAAATTGAAAAAGTTGTGGATTCCACCAATGCAAACGATACAAAGACAATTTCTCTAATCTTTGAACAAGTAATTACCCATTTTTAAAACCCTTTGCCGGATTCAGTTCTTTTGCCTTACTAAGGAAGCAAAAGGTGTTGAAAATTGTTCAACTTAAAGAAAATTGTTCCTTCTTGAAATTTATCTGGCTTTCTGCCATTTGCCGGATCTTAAGAATACAGTTCGCTTCGAAGGTAATTCAAGTGATTGCCAAATACAAATAAAAAGAACACTTTAAAGCAGTTCTCAAAACAGTTTGTAAAAAAAACATGGGGTTTTAAATGTACGGAGAAGAGGAGGAGATATAAGTCAGGATTGTGAAAAAGAGAATTAGTGTTCTTAATCGCTCAGGCGGTCGCAGCGGTTAGGATAGGACCTAATTTTTCCCTGTTTTCACGATCTTAATGTTCACGAAAATAATGTTTACGATAACAAAACACTTAAGTACACACAGATGAGGTTGGATGGAAAAGTCGAATGCGGACTCGCTCGTTCATATTGTAAACGTACCAAGAGTAATTATCAGGAATACGATGTTTTCATTCGCATGATTGATTTTTTTAAGCTCAACCCTTACCTCGCTCCGCCACCTCCAAGGACCAGGCCAATAGATGTACCCGTCAACCGCCGGGCCAACCGAGAGAAGTCAGAGTTCCTAGCAATGATAACAACAACGATGGTTAAAAAGAACAAAAGTATAAATATCTAGCAAAACAAATCTCTTCATTCAAATAAGGAAACAAATAATATAGAAAAACGAAACAACCAGTAAAAATAACAAAACTCACCTCGCGGGATAAGGGTAACTCGAGGGATTTCTTTCAAACTGAAAAACAAAATTTAAAAAATCGCGTTATTTCAGTGTAAAAAAACCTGAAACAAAAAAGAAACAAAAGGTGATTTTGATATTCTTTTGTGTGCATTCAAATAAGCCTTGCTAGCCTTGAATATAAACAAAAGAATACCAAAATAATAAACCGCTATTTTAAAAAAGATCAACGCGTTGAGTAATTTGAGACAAAGGTTCGGTTACCCTATCTGAGAGAAGCCGTCGACCAAAAATCTTCTTTGGACAACGCACCTAAAAGCAAAAACAAAGTATAGTATAAACGATCTCTACAGCAATCGAGTGGCAATTTTTTTGAGGAAAATTCAACTCATTTGTCAAAAAAAAACTTTCTTAACTGACCAAGTCATGTCTATACGTATACTGTCTTCTAGACGACCTCACCGTAAAGTTTCGAGGGGATACTTGAAAAACGGAACAAAACAACATCGCTTGTGTTTCTATAGAATTTATAAAACCTTATGACGTAAGAGGGCACGAGAAAAGTTGGGAGGGAAAACAGCGCGAGGCCGAGACTCATAGTATTAAATAGCCATCAAGAATGAAATTGTCTCGTGCCCCTTTTAGGTCATAACCGTTTTATAAACTGCATAGAACACAAGGGATGCTGTTATATCCCTTTTTGAAAATAAACATAAAGAAACTTTCTCGTGTTCTACTACGTCACAATCATTTTCCATTCCCTTATACAAAATAGATTTGTAACCAATCGTTATATCTGAAACTATTTCCGAAACAGTCATCAAATTACACCACAAAAAACATAGAAAAAACCACCCAAACAACTTTCTAGTCGAGAGAACAGTTGATAAAAAACAAGAAAAAATGCGTTTATACCTTAGGACTGCAGATTTATAGTGAACGTTATTCAGAACTTCAAGGAGAAAAATTCAAAAGGCTGAGTATGCAGCAAAGAAGCTAAACGAAAGGGGGGAGAGAAAAACGAGGAGTTTAATTGAATTTAGCTTTCATCAGTACTAGGAGAGGAAAGTAAGCTCCTTAAGTTTTGTTTTACCAGAAAAAATAGTGTCTCCCTATTCATTTTTACTGCTTCACAGTTTACAGTCATTTTCCAAAATCTATAAGTGACAACTCCAAAGCTTTTCTAGAACACCAAATTTAGCCCCTCCCTCCTCCCCCTGGTCCTGGACCAGTAACTCACGTGATGGTGGGCAGAGATCCAGCCCCTCGCATTCAGCCAGTCCACAGTGCCAGATATGTTCAGGTTCTCCTGGTCTCGGTGTAACAAGATCAGCTCCTTCTGGGACCTCACCTGGAACGCCTCCAGTTGCATCTCAAGCTAAACAAAAATGTGACAGTGCATCCTTTGTGAGAAAGTAGTGAGGCTGAAGTTGGCCAAATTTTAAGAACATTTTAAGAAGACTGCAAGGCTCAGATTTTGTTAAGAATATAATTCTGAATGTTTGAAATAAAAATTATATTAATGATTGCATGTATTGCAACTCCACTTTAATCTCAAATGGAAAAGCCAACAAAAGGAAATTACGAAAAGACAGAGTCAGCCCTGCAAGCACACTGTACTTGGATAACGTATACAGTGAAGCTGTTCGATACCACATTCATTTTAAAAAAGAAACTCCATGTCACCGATATCCCAAAACTAAGAGTATTCGTAAGAACATTTTCAGCTGCAAATCAGCCAAACTTTATAAAAGCCCAGCTTTGAACCATATAACAATATTCTTGGGGGGAAAAATATACTTAAAAAAGGTAATTTTATTATTCAATTTGGTTGAGCTTAAAATATCTAAGACTTCTACAAAAATATTTTCAGCCTGATTTATAGGTAAAAAGTCTTATCAAGCTACGAAAATGAGAAAATACACAAAAACAGCCGCCATCTTGGCTCCAGAAAGAGTTGTCTTTTGTTATGAGTTCGGTTAGGAATGACGTCATCTGCGGATCAGTTATTTGCCTTGCAATAAAGCAAGTATCGTAGAGAAAAACTGGCGGTATCGTTCAAATAAAATCAAAGAGACAAAAACAATGCACAAAGCCTCAGCAATAATGCAAAATGACGGGCATGACGTCAACTCACATCACCAAATACTCGGTCATGGACTGATTGCAAACGGATTTCAAAAGAGGAGAGAAACCAACAGAATGAAGCCGAATGTAGAGAATCATTCTTATTATTTTCCATGGTCATAAAAGGTTACAAAATGTCATTTAAGAGGTTTGCAGTTATTAAGCACTATCCGTTTAGCTATTTTGTACAGAAATAGATAGAAATTAGTCTTCATAAATCAAAGAAAAACGATTTATAAGAAGCTATTCTTCAAATTTATTAATGTTGGATGACAATGTCTACGATTGCATCTCGATCCTCACTGCCGCTTGGTTAACCAAGTTGGTAATTAAGGCGCTAGTCTGCCGTGCGAAAGGCCCGGGTTCGATTTGAAACTACGCCTCGGGCGTTAACCGTAAATCCCGGATGGCAGATCTCGAAGGGAACCTCAAATTCTCCCGTGACTCCTTGAGTCAAAAATGATTGAAAAAAATTGGTGTTACCTCTGTTAATGTCCTCTGGTCAGCTTTGCAAAACGAATCAATTGCGGTAAACATTAAAAAAAAACTTTTAAAAACCTGACTCAAATATTTGCAAATTTGCTGATAAACGCTTGTATTTCCAGATCTTACGGTTAATTAGAAGCAAGCGAGACACATCAGGAAAAGTAAACAAGCTCAAACAATCGTGCATCAAACTAACCTGTCCAACTGTTGGAGACTGGTCCCCAACACCAACGATAAGTATGCAATCAGCCTAGATTTAAAAAAAAAACAAAACCCTGCTGGGATCAGTGCAGCAAGAGACATGCCCACTCCCCCCC
>JAOBAT010008060.1:0-10480 GCA_026413305.1 Hydrozoanthus tunicans | reverse complement strand
CTCCCCCCCTCCTCCTTCCCCCTCGAGCTATTCATGGCGGACAATCGGAAAATGAATTAAAGCCCTGGTTCACTTTTTCTTCTCTCCTCTCTTCATCAAGAGAGCGACTAAAAAAACCTGCTTTTAATGAACAAAAATGACTCTAAGATCATAGAAAGCAAGAATGATTTCTTCTATACCTAAAAACTTCCGCCATAAAAAAATATTAAAACTGTTCTGTTCGTAGATCATAAGGCAAAACTTCATGAGACCTTCTTATATCATCCAGTGCAAAGCGATTAAAACTTGAACTGCCTCAAATGGTCTCCTTTCTTATCGTCTTTCTTTTCGCCGCTGCTTTCTCCAGCTTCAGTTTCTACAGGAAGCTTCTCAACTGACCAGTGTTTCTTGGATATTCCAAGTTTTCCAATATTTTTAATCGTTTTATCTAACTCGGTGTCTGAGATAATCACACCTGGAGTTTGCGGCTTTGTTTCTGCTCGGGACACTTTATGGTGTGGCGCATGCGCTCTGGGACTTGGAACTCGTTTTGCTCTTGGGCTCGAAACTCGGGCGCCTTTGGCCTTGCTCTTCACCAGGCCCTTCTTGGCGGCCCTCTCGAGCACCTCCTGAGGTGTTTCGACAGCTTTCTAAAATTTTTAATTAAAATAAAGAAGCAAGTAAACAATTAGCAAGCTAATCTCAAAAAAAAAGTTTGGTGGTCAAAATAAACAGGGGGCGAGAGAAACTTCTTAAAAATCTATTAAGGGAAAAGGTCAAAACAATGGTACTTCCTAGGAACCCAATTTAGGGGTGGGGTATTATGTGCCGCCACCCACCACTTTTTTTCAAAAAAGCTGAATTTCAGGAGCAAATATCATGTTCAATAAAAAAGATATTGATAAAGTGCTTGCAGCAACGCCTTCTTTCTGGACAGAGGAGTCTATTGTCATAATACTGAAACCTAATACCCTAAATCAGGTTTTGAGAAATTGAGCTCTGAAAAAGTGGGAAGGGGTGGGGTAGGTTTATATGTGCCGCCACCCACCACCTCCTTCGACAAAACTGGGTTCCTTAAAAATACCATTGTTTTGACTTCTTCCCTAAATGGGGGAAGGAATGAAGTTCAAAAAGTTTCAGAAACAAAAGTTTTTAAAACTTTTAAAACTTCAAAAGTTCAAAAGAAGAAAAACACCGACTTTGACACTGACCAGTAAAATTTATATCTTGAAATTTAGACCTCTGATGATCTTACCAGAAGTGGAAAAAACAAGCAAACCAAGGGTCCTAATAAGCCCCCCCGGGGGGGGGGGGAGAATAAAATTTAAAAAATTTTAAAGCACCTGGGACGTTTATTTGGTATCTAAGAGTATTTTGTTAAACCTCTTTACAGACATCTGCAGCGAAACACACCATCAAAGTCTTACAAACTGTTAAAATTCTCCATTTCAAAAAAAAAATTAAAATGCAAATATCTTTTTTTGTGTCATCGATCACCTTCTTTGTAAAATATGCTGAAAACATTTGTGTTTGAAATGCTACACATACACACTTTAAAACATATAGCTTTGTACATGTGTCAAAAGCGAGATAAAAAAATAACAAAAACTCGACAAATTGACAATGTTTTTTATTTCCTTTCACACTACAAAAAAGTGTGACGTGCACGACTATAAAAAATTGTCTAAAAATACCGCCGCCTGGTTAGCCTAGTTGGTAAGGCGCCAGTCTGTCGTGCGGAAAGTCTGGGTTCGACTCCCGGCCGGACCTTCACTCAGGGTCTTAAAATAAATGAGGTTAGACCATCGCATGTTCTCGGATAATGACGTTAAGCCGTATGTCTGGGCGTGTGGCAGACCCTGAAGGGGTTGCAAGTGCCATGTCTTTTTGTCAGAGAACATGCAACCGGGGGAAATTTGAGTAATATATTAAGTAACAAACCTCTTTCTTGAGAAACGCGACGAATCCACCGTTCATAACTCCTGATGGCTCAATACCGAGATATTTCTCACTTACTTGATTGTCTAAAAAACAGAAAGGAAAACATTTGAAAATTCTATGTTAAGATCTACAATCTGATTGACTAGAAAGCGAACAAATGACTGAATTGGTGACTGAATAAAAATGAATAAACAAATCAGGGTTCGTTCACCTTCAAAATTTCAAAAGTCCAGGGCTGTTTTTTCGTTTTTAGGGCTCTTTAAGCCCAGAATGAAAATAATAACGTGCAAAATCACAACGTTTTAGCAGTTAATGTCGTGAAATTTCGTTTTCATTGAACTTAACGGAAGCTAAGGAAGAAGGAAGTCTTGAAAGAGGGAAGGAAGGATTGATGGAAGGAGGAAAAGAAGGAGAGGGGGAGGGAGGGAGGGAGGGAGGGAGGAAGGAAGGAAGGGAGGGAGGGAAGAAGCTTAGAAGTCCTGGAGAGTTGCAGGAAGAACGTCCTGAAGAAAGGAAGGAAGAAAAGGAAGAAATTCCTAAAGGATAGAAGGAATGAAAGTAGGAAGGCAGTAGTCCTGTATTATGGAAGGAGTCCTGAAGGAAGGAAGGAATGAAGAAATAAGGTAAGAGGGAATTCCTAAAGGAAGACAGGAGGGAAGTTAGAAAGGAAGCCCTGAAAATGGAAGACTTGAAGAAAGGAAGGATTTATGGAAGGGAGTCCTGTAGGAAGGAAAAAAGCCCTGAAGGAAGGAATGTAGTAAGGAATGAAGAAAGGAAGGAAAAAAGGAAGGAAGGAAGAAAGGAAGGAAGGAAATAAGAATGAAGCAAGGAAGGAAGGGAGAAGGAAGCTTGGAAGTTCTGAAGGAAGGAAGGAAGGAAGGAAAGAAGTCCTGAAGGAAGGAAAGAAGGAAGAAAGGAATGGATGGGTGTATGGAAGAAAAACTATCTAACGCTATCAACGCTAAGACCATAGTGGAGAGAGTAAATCTGCCTGACAGGGCTCGCCTAATTTGGAAGACAAAGGTTTAATCTGGGCATTGTTCAGAGAGAGCTCTTATCGAGAGGAACAAAGGTCAGCCATAAAGGCTAGGAGTTCGTAACCTGAGGACCAAGGTTCGCTTCAAAGTTTAGAATTTACTCTTTATGACTCTCTAGTAAGTGCCTTTGCCCAGGGTGCAAAGCTGCCATAGATAGAACTTTCTTGTGACAATCAAGAACCATAATTCGTGCAAATGCTGCAGCCAGCGATTTTCCAGATCTCATAGATTTTTCAACCTGCCTAAACCCACTTTACTCAAACCAAAAAGGTTCTAGCTTTCGAACCAGGGGTTGAACGTAAAAAAAATGCCATTTATTTAGTTCATTTTGATGGATGGAGTCAGTGTCCACTTTTTCAACAAATCCTTAGGTAGGCAAACGCACAAGTGCCAGTAATAAGAGTTGCTCGTTTCCATATAGCACTACGTTTTTTCAATCATCGTTTTTGAATTGCCAGATATCTTTTGTGATTCTTTAATGGAAAGTTGTTAATATATTCGCTCGTTTACAAAAGTCGGATCAGTTCTGAGTGTTTTGCCGCTTTAGTGTAATTTTGTGTCCGCAGATGGATGAAATGGAGGATCTGAAATAATTTCGAAACTCGGTCCCATTTTGACATTTAAAAACCTTAAGTATGACGAACTGAAAATTTAGTTAGATAAATTTTGAGCTGCGGCCGTGGTTTTCAGTTTTTGCTTGATTTTTCTGTACGTTCTCTCTTTTGAGAGTATTCATGTGTTCAAAAACACAACTGCCAATAAGAGTCGTTCTCAAAATCTTGAGAAGCTCACGTGATCTCATAACACGATTAGGGATGCCAAATCACACACATTTTCTTCCCAAATTTTTCCCGCAGGGGGAGGGGTGGAAACGGATGTACACAGGCTAGCCCCACAGGCCATAGAAAGAAATTAACTTCGCTGTATTATTGGAAGTTAGTGATTCACTTACCTTTTCGAGTCAGGGACACACTGCCATTGTTAGTTCCATTTGATGACTTCGGGCGAACAACTAACGACTTTGCAAAGTCTGGTAGTGCTGGAGTCAGCTCATAGAAACTCTTTTCCTTTGTCTGCTCCTCTCTGTTATCTTCTAGCGCCTTTTTTACCACTTCAATATTCTCGGCGTCATAACAAGAACGAGTAGTGTAGACTACTGCTTGAACCAAAGGGAATTTCATTGCGTGCTTCAAGACTGAAAGGTGTTGAAATGCTAACCCTCTTACTTTACTTTTCGCCAGGTTTCCTTTGGCAAGATCTTTAATTGGTCCAGACACACCTTCTTGTAACACAAAGTCAACTGGGTTAACAACACCTGACTTGGAGCAAGGGACATTGACAACTATTATCCTGACCCGCTTAAACTGCTCGTCACTTGGTATGGTGTCCAAGAAATTCTCTTCCATAAGCTCAACATCTAGATTTTAACAGTATTTGAGGTTAAGGTGAAAAACTAACAAAGCAACCTTTTTTTGAGATTACTGGCTAACAAAAACAAAATAATTGATAAAAAAATTATTCATAAGAACACTGCTATTCTTGCCTTTCACACATTCCTAGAGGCACCAAAGACAAAAAAAAGCGGCCATGTTGGTTTCCTAAACAACAGAAAATCGTCAAAATCCTTGAGTTCAAGGTCACTAAACATGGCTGATATGACCTCAGGTTAAAAGCGAGAATTGTAGCAGCAGCTGTGGACACTAGTCAATTAGTTGGCAAGAACTTTTACCCTTTCAGCCCCAGCCGAACTAGAGTCTCTTTTACTGAACAAGTTTGGGAGAATTCGGGTTTTGATCTTCATTGGTTTGCTTTTTTTAACCGATTGCCAATTTCTCATTACAAAACGTTCTATTTTGTATATATCATATACAGCAGAAGTTGAGTTAATGCAAGGTGAAGAAACTTGTCTCAATCTCTAATCTTCCCGAGAACAGAAACTTTCCCTCACTTGTTTTTTATTTGCTGTGAAAAGTCGTATAACGACTGCGAAAGGGAAAAGATTTGGATGATAAAGTTTAAAAGATCTAAAAATTAGTGGAATGCCTGTTCAAAGAAGAACTCGTGGAAAATAGATTGCTAGCTGACTGTATTTGAAAAATCAGGTTTAACTTCAGTCCACCATAACAAAAATTATCATTATTGTTAATATCAAATAAAGATTATTATCATTATCATTATCATTATTATCATTACTATTAATGTTATTATTATCATAATTATCATCGTCATCATTTTATCATCTTGGCAGTAAAAACGGCATGATGCCTCCAAAGGTATAGCAATAAACATCTGTTAACCTTAAACAAAACTATATTAAAACTCTTGAAAGTGAAATAAAAGTCGACATGCTCTGTATCAGTAAAAAGGGTCCTAAACCTATTTCTAAAACCCAATCGTTAATCAAAAGATATCAAAAGCTATCTGTGCTATTTGACAGAGACCTTGAAAGTAGTTTTGCTATATGCCATGTGTTTGATAAGACTGTTTTCTGACTTCGTAGAAGAACGTCCTCCACTTTCTGTGCTCCAAGTGGCTCCCGCACTTTTTGCATGTTTCGAGTAGCCACCAAAGGTATCCATTATGATGTTGCATTGGGTTACTTGGTGACCTGGGTACTCTTGGGAAAACTGCCACCGCAGCAGCGCGTACTAAATGGTTTCTCTTATTCCTTTTGGGTGCAATTTTCTCTCCACGGGCAACTCATCTCCAGAAGGATGACTTTTCTTGGCCTCCTACCAACGAGCCTGGCGTTAATGCAACTTGCTCTCACCTTGGTTTTGTCTGCGAACAGGGGAACGTACCAGAAAGCACTTGCTCTTGGATTGTGTTATTCTGGCTTTGGAGTGGTCAGAAAATTCCGGGGCGGTGTCTTCTAGACGGCATAAAGATCATACATGAGCTCAATTATGTCTTGCCAGATATTTCCTTATACCAACGCATTACAGTCTGGAATAGCTTGTGCCATACTTTCTTGGCCTTTCCCACACAACCTGCACTTGACATTCGTTGAAGTGAGTGTTCCTGTTCTGTCTTGTTGGCACAGCCTTACTGGAAGTAAATGATTATTTTCTCTTATCTCGTGTTCTCTCTTCCTCTGTTCCTTCTTCCGCCATTTCTTCCCAACTGCTTGTGCTTTAATCTTTTGCCCTCCCTTGTTGTAAACCGCTGGGTCTGAACAATTCAATTCTAGACTTATACCCATCTCTGTCTCACCACATAGAATCATTCTTGAGAGATCTTCCTTTCTTTCTGGACACATCTCTCTTCATACCCTCTAATCAAGGAGATGATGTGGTCTCTGTTCAAGAAGCGCTTGATGGCGGCCTTCACTTTGGTGAACTTTATCAGATTCGACAGAGCTCAAGCCTCTCTATCTATCTTCTGATCTATCGTCTTGGGTAGTCCTTCAGTTGAAGTTGATGATCCTGAAGGTCTTTCATCTTTCCTTCGTCGTTGCTGTAATTTTGTGTTCCAGCTCTTACATAGCTTGCCGACCGCTTCACACGACCATGCCGGGAATTTATGGAGTTCATTAGCTCTATCAACCACTCAGAATCAAATCCCTTTCTCACATTTACCCAGTTAATGCTGACTTTCTTCTTCCGATGTTGGCTGCCTTGGCACACCATCTTGTCTATTAGTAAATCATTTTTAGTCCCAAGTGCTGCATTAACTCCTTGCGAGTCCATAACATAAAACAAGCATGCCGCGAGTCACTTGACTCGGTGTTGAGACACGTAATTGGTCGTTGGTTTTCACTAGAAAACCCACCTGGTTTCGGGATCATGGTTGTTTTCCCTCCAGTGAACCACTCTTGATAGTCCGTTTCTCCGTGGGCAATGACTTAAGCACAAGTAGCAATCCCGTACTGCCCTTTTCCAGTAGTTAACTATTCAGTTCAGCTTTGGTGCAATTCAATTACGTTTTTTCTTAACTACATATGCACACTGCTCCGTGCTCGACTCATTGCTCGACTCGAAACTCTCCCCTGAGGGAATAGGGACTAGTTTGTCTATTCGCTTTCTTGACACCTTCCAGCCAAACTGGGTTTGTATTTCTTTTTACCAAGTCAGTTCTTTCTTCCCACAAAGCCTTCCTGAAGCTGCTTGCCTCATTGATATTCTCAAGCGAACATGTGTACTGGCTTTTCCTTGATCATTCACGGGCTTTATATCTTGGCTTGGTGTCAACGGGGTGTTCTTTTATCATTTCTTTAAAACTTGCAAGGACTATTATAGGGTCTGCTTGTGTTTGACTGTTTAGCGACTTCGACTCCACTTTCTTTTGTTTCCAGTAGAAAACTCTTTTTGCCTTCCTGAGATCCTGAGACAAGCATATATCCTTTTTTTCTTCCGTTAGAATTTCTCGGTGGATCTTGCGAAGATACGTGATACAAATATACGTACGATACGAGATTTAAGATATTGTGAGATTTTATTATTAGATGGTACAAAAAATGAGATATTATTATTATTATTATTATTATTATTATCATCATCATCATCATTATTATTATTATTATCATTATTGCCTCGTTACTGAAACAACCGCTCTAATAAGTTGTAATTTCAACAAAGCAGATGAGAAGAACCCAAAACAAGTTATTTCAATGCTAAGTAAATTGGAATATCAACAACTAACTTCTTTGACGCAAATACTTATTCCTTGTTTTCAGCATAAATAAAGGATACTTGTAGCATTTAGGCTTATCATCTTGTCCTCCAGCCGTTCGTAGGAATCTGGCGTGACACCAAATGCAAAAAGTTTCCTGTTTGGGTTAATCACCGATGCCAAATGGGTCGTTAGATTACCTAGTAAGGAATTAGGAAATACGATTTATGACAAAGGGATAATATAGGTACCATATTCTAAAATTTTGTATTATATGATCTCTGTACGAGCCTGATTCTATGAGTTTGTATCACATCATTTCAGTACGTACCTGATTCTATGAGTTTGTATTACATCATTTCAGTACGTACCTGATTCTTTGAGTTGGTGTTACATCATTTCAGTACGTACCTGATTCTATGAGTTTGTATTACATCATTTCAGTACGTACCTGATTCTATGAACTTATATTACATCATTTCAGTACGTACCTGATTCTATGAGTTTGCATTACATCATTTCAGTACGTACTTGATTCTATGAGTTTGCATTACATCATTTCAGTACGTACCTGATTCTATGAGTTTGTATTACATCATTTCAGTACGTACCTGATTCTATGAGTTTGTATTACATCATTTCAGCACGTACATGATTGTATGAGGAGGTATTACATCATCTCAGTACGTACAAGCAAGTTTACTGAGGCTCCAGGTACCATAAACCTGATTGGGCACCACATCAACCTCACTACAGAAGAGCCCGTCAGGAGTAAACCTTATCCACTACCATATAGCATGCGTGAAGAGCTAAAGAAGATCATAGATTATATGATCAAGATGAGAGTCTTCAGAGAATCATATTCCTCGCCAGTAGTTCTTGTCAAAAAGAAAGACAGCTCAAACAGGGTGTGTACAGACTACAGCAAGCTGAATAAACTAACTGTGGTCGAGCCAATGCTTACCATCGGAGACCTTTTCTGTACGTTATTGGAGACAAACACTTTTCCTAAAGCGACGTCAGCAAGAAATACTGGCAGATCATTGCCCCAGAAGAGTACCGACTTAAAACTACTTTTGTCATTCCTGATGACTCGTATGAGTATCTTAAACAGCCATTCTGCCGCGACATTTAAACGTGGTATGAAGGAACCAAATAACTATTTGCCCACACCCCTACCTGGGAAGGACACCTTCATGCCCTGGATAAACCGTTTAAACGTCTCAAGGTAAGCCTGTCTAACAATCAGACAAAGCAAGTGCCTCTTTGGAGAAGCGACAACTGACTTCCTTGGTCACTAGTTGAAACGGGGAATGATTGGACTCCATAAAAACAATGTGAAAAAGATCAACAATGTTCCAAGACCGTAAATAGAACGCAGGTGTGTTTAGATGTGGGTCTGGCAAGGTATTACAGAGATTTTATCCTTAAGTTTTCTGCAATCTCAGCATCTCTCTCAGATCTCACACACAAAAGACAGTCTAACAAGGTAGCCAAGGAAAGCTACCAAAGGCTTATCAAACCCTCACTACCCTCCCCGCCAATGAACAAATCTTGCACCTTCCCGATCCCTAGAAGACCTACTAACCTCAGAACAGATGCATCTGATTATGGAGTGGATGCTGTACTGATGCAATAGCATGACACTAAGCTGTTTCCTGTTTGTTATGCAAGCAAGCTGTCCAACACTGAGCATAATTATTCTACGATTCAGAAGGAGTGTTCGGCCATTGTGTGGGCCCTTAAGTAACTCAACGTTTACTTGTATATAAAGTACAGTTTGTGCTAAAAGTTGACCATGAACCTTTGAAGTGAACAGTGCTATATTACGTAATGGCGAACTGATGCGATGGACCATGTTTCTACAGAGCTACACTTTCAGAGTTGAAGCTATCAAGGATCTGACAATGTTGGCACAGACTACATGAGTAAAGTTACCAATCAGATTTGCATGAACTGCTTCTATCAAAAGCTTAAAAGTTTTTTAGATTATTTCACAATTGTTTTTTGTTGGTGCAGAAATTTTTCTAAAGTTTCTTCTTTGTGTGGGGATTATGCTACAACCAACTTCTGTATTGTTGTTATTCATTTCAGAACTTTCTAGAAACCGTCTAGAACAGTCTAAAACTCTTTAGAACATTTTGCTTTCGTTAAGAATATTCAGGAACTTTCCACAGAACATTCTAGAAGCACTAAAACATCTTACTCACAGCGTTATATTCTGGAACATTCTAGAACATTTAAATGGAAATCGTGATACAGCATTAAGGACAAGCCACAGAGTTTTGTAAGCCAACAACAAACGATTTGTGTCAATAACATTTATCAGTTGTGTTAATAAGCACTTAACAAGCAACCTGTCTCCTGACCTCTCAGTACATACCCAATACTATAGCAGTTTTTATTACATCATCTCTTGATACGTACCTGATTCTATATGAGTTTGTATTACATCATCTCCCTCTCCTAAAACAGCCTTGACATCTGCTCCTGGTACAAGCATAAGGGTTTTCTCTTTAGCAGCAGCCATTTCATTTACCAGTGATTTTACGACTTCAACTGGGGTATATGTAGATTTATCCTGTAAATTGCATCACAATGATCAGTAAATTTCTTGTTGGGCAGTAGAATGGGGAAAGGAGACATAGGGGTAGGATAGGGAATGGGAGGAGACAGCAAAGGGGAAATGGAAGGAGAGGGGAATGGGAGGGAGGAGAGAGGGGAAGGAGAGGAGAAGGTAAGGGGAAGTGAAGAGGGAAGGGGGATGGAAAGGTAGGGAATAAAAGAGGAGAAGGAAGGAAAGGGGAGAAGGGGCGGGGAAAAGAAGGGGAGGGGAGGAGAAGGTAAGGGGAAGTGAAGAGGGAAGAGGGATGGAAAGGTAGGGGATAGAAGAGAAGGGGAAGGGGAGGGGA
>JAOBAT010008027.1:0-10482 GCA_026413305.1 Hydrozoanthus tunicans | reverse complement strand
AGCCTCCGAGAAGGAGCCGAAAGCTTGTATGCTTCAACCCTGTATAAGTACTGCGTATAAGTTTAAAACTTTTTATTAGTATAATTTAAATTACAGTTTTTAAATATACTAAGAAATTGTATTTTATAGAAGTTTACTTCTCTTTTACTTCATACGTACTTTTTGTACCTATGCCAACTACTTTTGCGATCTAATGAGAATTTTGAAACTTCAGACGCGGCGATGGAAATAGCCCAACAAAAAGCTTAGACAACAGAAAATAGGACTTACATTACAACTCATAACAAATGAAGTAAAAAAAGACGATTTCAGACTCAGTTTTAGTTGTCTGGTTGCATGGCCTGCAGAGAAAAAACGTTCCAATTTTGTCTTTTTATAAAAAAAAACACCAACAAAGGTCATTCTGTATACTAATTCAATTTAATTTCTCCACGTTTTGATAATTATTCATTACAGCAGCTTTTATTCACTTAATTGCTTTCATTTCCACTTCAAGTTGAAACAAGCCAGCGAGTATGGTTAGTGCCGTCAAAAACTAATACCTTACTCGTCCTCTGCGTTGGGAAATTTGCCGCAGTTGGTTTGACTACGAAATCCATTGCGGTAAGTTCAAAAAAGGAAAAGCTTCGTAATCTTAAGAATGATAAAATAACGAACAATGTAATTTGACAAGCTTCAAATGTGCACAAGTCTGCAGTTTCTATACATACTAACTTCAGGGCTGTGTATAATTATTAGAGAATAATTTGAAGCAAAAAAAAAGCTTAAAAGAAAAAATTGGTAATCGGGAAAATGAATTGATCAAGAAAACACTTGCCAAGCAACCCGTTTTCAAATACATGCATTGTAGTACCTTACACTCAGTTTTTTTTTCGATTTAAACCACACATAGAAAAAAGAACAAATTAAGAACATTTTGAGACTCAAATCGCCAAAAAATTAAGAAACTCGGCCAAATATACTGGTTCTTATTAAAAGCGTGTAGCACGGCACAAAGACATTTCTAGTTTATCGGGAAAACAAGTTGGGAGTTTCTTTCAGCACCAAATTCAGCACATCAAATAAGATTAGTAAAGTGATTTTTATCTTGATCATCAGCTAAAACTATTAGGTAAGGCGGAGAATAGACCGAGTGCGGAGCGGCAGAAAATGAGGAGTGTGGAAAATGTTTGTTGTTTTCGAGCGAGTCAGTTCCACACGATCGCTCTGGCAAACAGCTTGTTTCCTAAGAGATAAGAAGGTTTTCGTGTAATTTAAAACGAAACACGCGTACACCAAAACTTAATTGGTAGGTGTGTAGGATTAGCGCTGCCGTTGGCTGTTTGAGAAGCAAAGATCGTCGATAAACTTTACTTTGCTACTCGGCTTTTTTAATACATGATCATGTCCCGGTTACCAATGATGCAAGTAACAACCGTAAGCGGGTCTATTGACATGCAGTAAAATTTATGCGTTCAATACGTATACGTACCTATTTCTTTTCTTTCTTTTATGCTGCAAAACAACGACGCATCTATTTTTAAACTCACTTTTTTTACCCTTGTTATTATTGTAAACCAATTTTTTTACACTAACTATATTCTACCTGGTCTACTGCACTCCACATTTTCCACACTCCTCATTTTCTACTTTGCTCATTTTCTGCATTCCGCGTTCTCGTTCTTCAGCCTTACCTTCTTCAAGATAAGAATCGCAACAGACATGGAAAACGTCATCATATAACAGATTAACAGGTTGTTTGGTCAGAACTTGATAAACATAAAAAAAATACCATAAATTGAAGTTTCCTATCAAATTGTTTACACTAGCCATGCTGATAAAAAGTTTGGTCAAAAGTTTCTCGGAAAAGCATAAGTTTCTAGAAATTCAACGAATGTTGCTCATCACGCCTAGACTTACTCAAGGGTTGCTGAGTACAATCTGGACTTATCTTTTCATAGCTAGAGGTACCGGTCTCAACAGAACACTCGTGCTACATAGGCCTGTCACGCCTTATGCTGCATTGAATGAATTATTACCAACCCATCTTTGTCGGCTAAGATCAGTGATCCAAGCCTGACACTACCGAGTAAACACTAAGTCCTACTTAACTTTGTCTTGTTTCCAGACCTCCAAAGTGGCGCAGTTCGGTCCCGTGTGCTCTCCGATCGACAAGAGTTCATTCCAGTGACACGATCACAAGTCACGTATTCCAACAACACGGCAATAGAACCAGCTGAATCTAGCAGAAAATTGCCAATAAGGGTTTTTCGAATTCTGTAAGCATCATGTGAAAAACATTTTGAAGAGTATTTCATGACCACGTTTGACTTACCCTATCCCAGAACAGAAATACTGATTTTTGACAACATTTCAAAACGCTCCTGAGGAGCTGAAAAAATTATGCTGATCGGTCCAAATTACGTTTAATGGTTACCTGAAATCCCGCCCCCCGGGGGGGGGGGGGGAAGGGGAGGCCTCCCTATATTGGGATGGTAGGTATGACCGTCGTATTTTTTAGGGGTTAAAATTGCCGGTCTGGTATTTTTTAGGGGTTGTTAAAAGAAATCCAGTGTTAAAACAAGAGCCTGGTATTTTTTAGGGTTTAAAAACGTGAAGCTATTGGACTGCTTGCAGTTCCATGTTTTAGAAAACGTGCGTACTGAACAAGAAGTTAAGACAAAGTCCTTCGGCAAACGTCCAATTACGTACGCGCCTTTATGTACTGCCTATCAACACGAAAATTTTCAGGTTTTAATTGGTATTTTTTTGGGTAATTTTGAAACCGAGAGGTACTTTTAGGGTGGAAAATTTTTATCCCTTGGTATTTTTTAGGGCATTTTGGGGACTTTTACGACGGTTATCCCTACGACGGTCATCCTTAACCTTTTGACCCTGAAGTACCCGAGGTACCCGAAATACGAAAAGATTGACACAGGTTTTTGAAGGCTTACTATTAAACTTGCACCCAATGCAGTTAGTTTGCACTCGGGTTAAAAAAGTACCCTACATTTTGGAAATTTCTGAAACCAGTTCGGCTTAGAAGGTCCGCTTGACCTTAGCTAGCTCTTCAGTTGCGGTAGGATTTGCAAGATCGGAATTTTTCCTTTGTTTCAAGTGTTCTCCAGTCCCTGCCAAATACTATCCAATACATTAATGCTAGGAACAAAACTAACATTGGCGCAGTCTTCTTCTCGGCCAGGCGCGTAGGACAGGTCAGAGGTCACAGAATTCCCACTTGCCGACTTTATTGATAACATACAGACTTTTCGTAATCCAGTTTCTCTTGTTTCGAAAATGAAACTACGTGACAGATAAACCCGTCCCTCGCAATCATTCTGCTGGACCTGTTGTCTTCATTTTTTATCTAAAACTTCAACACAGACGGCCGAGGGGGAATAGTGCGAAATTCGATTACTGGCCTCTATCATTAGTTTACGCATAGCCGTATAAATTGGCCGAGCTGAGACTGGTGTCTGCACGCAGATTACCCTATCACACGCACTCCCTATTTGATTTTTTTGCCCTAACAGTTGTAACAACTATCGTAAACGCTTTATTGAGCTGTCGTAGGACTGACTCACTTTTAAACCTGAACCACACCAATGCGTCTTCGAAAACGCATTGTTTTCATCTTATGAATACGGAGAAAAAAATTTGCATCCACACTAGCGTGCAATTGTCATATAAATGCAGTATACTTTCAAAAAATTAATGGGGCGGCTACAGCTTAGTCGACCTATGAAATTTAGTCTAGCTTACAAACAAAACTGGCTTAAGGCTGCGCGATACACGAAACAGCAGTTTTTCGGTTAAATTTCAAACGATCTTTTCTTTATTCTTCCAGGTTCTTAAAGTTGCAAATTTAAAGATGTCAGCACCTTCCAATTTTTTTGTTGAAGATAACCACACTCTCTTTTGTTATACCAGTGAGTTATACCATCGAATCTTACAATAGCATTCTAGAGTATGACAGATTTTGCGGTCGGTTTTATTACTCAACCGTTATTTATTGCGAGTAATGCTTGTCGCTTGTCGGGAGATTGTAAGAATGATGCGTTGTTGACACAGTGTTTAACACTTCGTTGTTAATCTTCGGTCGTGCTTCGATTTACAATCTTCTAGTTCTAACCGCAGATCGACTTATTGCAATAAAGTTTCCTTACTGTTACCTTGAATACATGACAGCTCGCAAAGTAGTGATCGCTAGCGCCACGTCCTGGTTGCTGCCTGTTGGCATGGCAACAACTAAATTTGTTGGCCTTTCTGAAACTACAGTAGAAATTGTGGAATATGTGTGCATTGCTGTTGACTTTATTGCCGTCTTAATCATTTTGGTAAGTTATCTGGTAATGTATTTAGAAGCAAGACGGCACCAAAAAGCCATTTTGAGTGTAATTAAGGAGAAGCACCACTTTATCAAGGGGACTTTCAAAGCAACCGTAACAACTTTTCTGATCACTTGCTCAATTTTAGGTGCATACTTTATCAGTGGCTCGCTTTACTACTACATTTTTTATAAATTTCCTGTGGGTGAAAGTTTGTCTAATGTTAAGTTATATTTTAGTGTGGAGTGTTGGGTTATTACAATTATGACGCTGAACTCGCTTCTAAATCCCATTCTCTTCTTTTTGAGGTCTGAGAAGCTTGCTAAAGAGCTAAAGAAAAAGTTGTGTCCAAAAACTTATCGAGTTAAGCGACAACAAAATTATGCATTGGAGATGCAACTGACGTCACGCCATTAATTGGTGTACCAAAATGGCGACGATTTTATTGTTTTTAAAGATTCGTAAAAAAATCGTGTTTTGTTCAAATCAAAAATTTTTGTCGGTAATATTCATTTTGAAATATGTATTTAGATAGGAAAACAAAAAAAGGTTATGGGCATTTTAAGCCAAGCTGAATTAGTTGAAACAATGAAATGTAAACACTTAGTTTCACTGCTAAAACCTACTGCTCGTTGGACGCTTTATGCAAACTTAGAATGGTTAATGTATAAATCACGCAAGAGTTAAAGATTAAGAAAGATTAACAACACTTTGTCAATTGTTTATGATTAGATCTTTAGGTAATATTCAAGACAAGTTTGATTTTACTGGTCATTATAAAGTGTACGAAATAAAGAAAAACTGCTTGTACCGAAAGCTTGACGATTGAATGATATAAAAGAAAAAGTGATTGACATTTTTTTACTCAAGGAGTCACGGGAGAACAGACAATAGGACTCAAGGTCCCCTTCGAGGTCTGCCACCCGGGACCTACGGTTTAACGTCCTTATCCGAGAAGACGCGGTGGTCTAACCGTTTGCAGGTGTTAGAGCAAAGGCAGCACCTTCTCCTCAGTTATTTTAAGACCCTGAGTGAAGTTCCGGCACCGGGAATCGAACCTGGGCCTCCCGCACGAAAGACTGGCGCCTTACCAACTTGACTAACCAGGCGGCGGTACCAGACGGCGGCACCAGACTTAATTGTCAATAAAACAAATAAATACATGAGGATTGAGGGGTCATATTCTCCCGTTGACATGGCGACTAATACAAAGCGGAAACAAACGCCCGCGAAAGCCATTTTGTAGCAAAAATACTCAAGTATATGCGAAAGTATACAAGGAAGACAAAAGAAAAGACGTACAAAGAGAGCCGCTCATAAATACAAACCTTTATTAATAAAATTTATTTAATGTGCTTATATATTTTCGAATTTACTTATCTCTTCTGTTATGTTTTTTATTTTTGGTGATGTATTGATGTTGTTTTATAACCGGTGATGGCGGTATAATATAATAACATTCAGTGTAAAACTTTAAGTTGTAAATAAGATTAAAACTCACCCAGCTTTATCCTCAAATCGTCCAACAACAAATAACGTAATTTGATCGAAAGCTAGCCCGGTTTAGCGGGCTAAGTTTTTCCTACCAAGGTCCCGGCTGTCAGTATTAACTGTCGATTAACAAAGAAAATTTTCAGCCCGGTTTGCCGAGATCTCGGTAACAACCGTCCGGCCTTAATTTTTTTCATATAATTGCACTATTGGGCTGGCCCGGCCTCACTTTGACAAAGCAATGAGCGCCTTACAAAATTTTCGCAACTCCACCATTTTATAAACAAATACGAAACTCCCGCCTGGCCCCGGCTCGTTTCATGTAATACTGAGCTAAAGTTGTGTTTTCCAACCGCTCAATCGGGCTAACCGTTCCACAAAATCAAGCCCTAGGCTTTATACGCCGTGCTAATTAGCAACCTCCAACACGAGTTTAATTGTTAGGGCTGGGCTAGACCAGTTGAGCGGTCTTAGCTCGGTATTACATGAAATTTCGTATTTGTGAAAATGGCGGAATTGCGAGACTGGGCCAGCCCGGTTGTGCATTTATATGAAAACATTTAATCCCGGACTGAAATTTTTCCGTATAATCGAAGGTGGATCTCGGTAGGAAGACTCAGCCCGCTCAACCGAGCTACCCCGTAAATTTTTTGGTAATTTGAGCCTCAAGTTGTTCTTTTAAATTTGTTCTTATTTCGATGTGTGGTTTAAATCGAATAAATACTAAGCTAAGGTATTGCAATACATGTATTTGAAAACGGATTGCTTGGCGGGCGCAGTGTTTACTTTGAAGCAATGATAATGATTAAAAGAAAAAAAAAGCGAATCATTTTTTGTAAAGCTTAAAAAATTTGCTCAATTAAGCCTCGAGCCTCAAGTCTTAAATTTTGGCCAATCTGAGCCTCGTTGTTCTTATAAAGTTGTTCTTAAACATAAAATAGCGTGTATATCTATAATTTATCGCTTATTATTAGTTTTACAGATCTGCCTTCTCGATTCCCCTTTATCTGTCGTATAAAAATCATGAGTTCAACAAGATTCAAGAATTACTGCAAAACAATAGCCAAGTAGCCATGTTTATCTCTTACCGGAAATTGGTCACATTTTATGCATGTGGTAATTGGGTTAATGTCACGATTAATCACTTCCGGCAGATTCCCTCCGGGATTCGAATTGGTTAACGGCCGTTAGAAACAATATAACCGTTAATCCGAAACGAATGAACTACAAATTCTAGAGCTAGGCGCTCTTTCTGTAAGAGAAAGAACTTTGCCTTTGATTGCAAAACCCAAGAATGTGTCTGGGGGAGTATGCAGTTGAGAACGTAAGATTGAATCACCCCTTTGTAAGCTCCTTCACGACGTCTCCGGTAAGTAGTACTACGCACTCGTTGTTTTGAAAACTCCAGCGTTTGAGGGAGTGAGATGTCAATTCCTCAGCGAACTCTCGCTCAAGTATTGTACAACCTCAGTAATTCTGTCCTAATTAAGGTGGTAAAATTTATTAACCCTTGCGCGCTATCATTCTCTGAGGCAAAATTGAAGTACAATATTCTAGCTGATAGAAGCAAACTTACACTATAGCAATCGACTGTAGTTGCAGTTCGCTTTAATATTGAGCTGTCGGGTTGAAAATTCCGAACCAATTCTATCATATAAAGATGGCTGTAGCTGTTTTTTGTTATATTATAATTTTAAAAAAGAACAGTAGTTCTAAAGCTGGGTGATTTCAAACGCACCGTTTTTTATAAACACATTCGCCATTGATCGCGGTGCTTCGCTTTAAAATATTTTTTACTGATTACGAACGGAACGAATAATAATAGAAAAAAAACCTTGGTTATCGACAAAAATTATGAGCTGCTAACTTGAAGTTACTGTGTCGGTTTTAAGACTATATTTCTGAACTACTACACTTGGTGTAACAAATAAAACAGTATTCATGTTTTATCGAGATGTACACACCAGCAATTTCATTGATTTAATTAACGAGTTAAGCGTTTGCTTAATAGATAACAGATTATAACCGTCGTGAAAGCAATTTGATATTTTTACAGAGAGATGATAAATGCCTTGCGCGAATATAAACATATCTACTGTAATAATTTTACGTGTTTGCAGTTAGGTGGACTTTTGGCGGTCGCGTGTTTTTATTATTCTTCTGATCCGGACAGTAATTTTTTCCCGCTCAAATCTGTCACGGTCAAGTTAGCATATAACGAGACTTCAGCATAATGCACATAATTTTACGGCGTATTCGTGCTTTGGAAGGAGAGCAAAGCAGACATCCCATTAAAGTTCCAACTCCGACGGTTTGGTCCTGGTGTTCAGGTCTCTTTTGTCGCGGTCCTTTGCCTCTTTTTCAAAATAAAATAAATGGATCTTTAATTTTGCCCTCTTTAATTGCAACGTTGCGAATAAAATGACAAGCTTATAAACAAGACATGTGTGCAGATTCTAATCTTCGAACTTCAAATTGCGGGAGATTTTTTGGGGCTATAACTTTTATTGTGCTGACTGTTTAACAGCTGTTCATATTACCTTGCATTATATCTCCTATGTAGCCTATCATATACATGGAACTATTTGATAATCCTTCTCAACCTTAAAAAAACGCGAGGACAGTTTAATAATCAGAACCGACTGCTTATGTTAGTTAATGCTGTATTGTCCTTCATGAGTCAGGAACAAACGAACGGCATATTTTTGTTATATACTTTTTATTTGTTAATAAAATGCGGGAGATTTGTGTAAAATGCGAGAGATCGTGAAATCAAGGGAAAATGGGAAGTCTCCTGCAAAATGCGGGAGAGTTGGCCGTCTCTGCGACTGTATATCAACTAGAACCCAATTTTGGCGACCGAAAATGATGTATCGACAAATTCTTCCAACTAGAGTCCATACTTTTCAAGGGACAAGATTGGGAGAACTTTACTTTAATATTTTGCTCTGTTCGATCAGATTTCATTTTCTCATTACCAAAAGTCTTACTTTGTATGTGAATGAGCTGTTCTATTGAATTGTCGAAGCAGTAGTTCGATTGTTATGTTTACGGTGTCGCTGTATCGAGCGGACCTGCGCAGCCAAAATAAATTAAACTTGATGGAATATATTTTGTGTGCTGTCTAGTGGAGCTGAAATAAATAATCCTCATTTATTTCAGCTCCACTAGATAGCACACAAAATATATCCCATCAGGTTTGATTAATGATAACCAATTACCTCTGAACTTGGAATATAAAGAATCAATAGAAAAAGTTAAACACATTTTAATACCAACCTTACAGTCGTGTTGTACTAGAGGGAGCTTACTGGTGGACGGCTCCGTTTCTGACAACCACGACGTCAGCCAATTTAATGGTAGAAGCAACAGTCATCGGCGAGTTGTGCTTTTCTCACCTAAAATTAAACCAAATTGTCAATAAAAGATATTAGTAGTCATAAAAACAACAAAAAAACACCTATATTGGATTAGTTTTTCTTGTAAACTGCCGAGTTTTTTCAGAGGAGTCGGTAGAATTACTTTGGTCGGTCGTCCTGCTGAAAACGGAAGAGCTAGAAAACAAAGATAGCGGGGGGGGGGGGGGTACTACCTCTGTCGCTTTGTTAGCTATAGGGGTGCTCGTGGTATATTGTGGGGCTCGAAATCGAGAAAAACTTTTTTTAGGGATGCAAAAACAAAATTAGTATAGTTTTTACTGCGGTTTTCTTCTGCTTTTTTCAAAATCGATGCTGTAAGATATATTTTAAGGTCGAGAATTTTCACACCTTGTTTTTCCCGACGACAAACATCCCTACATAGTCCTTTTTACCCCGAAGTTCATCTCCTCCCTCCAAGAAAAGATAGTTAAATGGCGTCTTTTGTTAGAAATCTTTAAGCCGGTGACTCGCTAGGCGATTTTATATGCTGATCGCTAGCGAACCTTGGTGTATTTTTAGAAATCGTTCGTATCTGACATGCTACATATTGCGAAATTTGATATTGCAATAGGTGACTTCCACTAAAGTCTAAACCAATTTTAGCGAATTTCGCCAATCGTAGCGGTCGGCGTATAAGCGTATAAGTCGCCTAGTATGCCTTCGACTTTACGCAAGGATTGACTGTCCGTATGCATTGGCCAGTGACGTCATAAAATCGTTGTCGCTCAAATCATAAGATACCAAATAAGCCTGAGCGTACCTTTTCCCAACAGTGGATTCCACAGACGGTGTTCATCTTGTATCGGCTGGTCGTTGGTGTTTACTGCCTTACGTGGTTTCTGCTCGGCGTGGTACAGTCTCCAGAATGGTTTCTTCGCCTAACAAGCTGGGCTTTCCTTTTCCTGACTGCATACTTCATATTAGCTGCAATATTGTCCGCCCTGTATTACTATTCGGATGAAGACGTGATGCACGAGAGCGTTAAGGCGATGGGCGGGTTTCATCTCGAGAGACCTTCCAGCAAAACGTACATCCGGGGAATTACAAGGTAGAGGAACTGTTAGGCATTCGCGGGGGACTCTTATGAAAAGATAAGAATGCTCGACGGACGATATAATGCCCGAGTTAATTTGTGCGCAACTTTTGTGATACCTTAAAAGCTCTAATAAGCCCCCCCCCCTCCCCCCCCCATCTAGAGCTTCAAACTTTAAATAAGCTCCCCTCTCAGTAATAAGCAATAAGCTACCACCTCTCTTTAGTAAGCC